>OY282453.1:5086857-5256222 GCA_958295655.1 Palloptera scutellata | reverse complement strand
GTAAAGTAAAGTAAAGTAAAGTAAAGTAAAGTAAAGTAAAGTAAAGTAAAGTAAAGTAAAGTAAAGTAAAGTAAAGTAAAGTAAAGTAAAGTAAAGTAAAGTAAAGTAAAGTAAAGTAAAGTAAAGTAAAGTAAAGTAAAGTAAAGTAAAGTAAAGTAAAGTAAAGTAAAGTAAAGTAAAGTAAAGTAAAGTAAAGTAAAGTAAAGTAAAGTAAAGTAAAGTAAAGTAAAGTAAAGTAAAGTAAAGTAAAGTAAAGTAAAGTAAAGTAAAGTAAAGTAAAGTAAAGTAAAGTAAAGTAAAGTAAAGTAAAGTAAAGTAAAGTAAAGTAAAGTAAAGTAAAGTAAAGTAAAGTAAAGTAAAGTAAAGTAAAGTAAAGTAAAGTAAAGTAAAGTAAAGTAAAGTAAAGTAAAGTAAAGTAAAGTAAAGTAAAGTAAAGTAAAGTAAAGTAAAGTAAAGTAAAGTAAAGTAAAGTAAAGTAAAGTAAAGTAAAGTAAAGTAAAGTAAAGTAAAGTAAAGTAAAGTAAAGTAAAGTAAAGTAAAGTAAAGTAAAGTAAAGTAAAGTAAAGTAAAGTAAAGTAAAGTAAAGTAAAGTAAAGTAAAGTAAAGTAAAGTAAAGTAAAGTAAAGTAAAGTAAAGTAAAGTAAAGTAAAGTAAAGTAAAGTAAAGTAAAGTAAAGTAAAGTAAAGTAAAGTAAAGTAAAGTAAAGTAAAGTAAAGTAAAGTAAAGTAAAGTAAAGTAAAGTAAAGTAAAGTAAAGTAAAGTAAAGTAAAGTAAAGTAAAGTAAAGTAAAGTAAAGTAAAGTAAAGTAAAGTAAAGTAAAGTAAAGTAAAGTAAAGTAAAGTAAAGTAAAGTAAAGTAAAGTAAAGTAAAGTAAAGTAAAGTAAAGTAAAGTAAAGTAAAGTAAAGTAAAGTAAAGTAAAGTAAAGTAAAGTAAAGTAAAGTAAAGTAAAGTAAAGTAAAGTAAAGTAAAGTAAAGTAAAGTAAAGTAAAGTAAAGTAAAGTAAAGTAAAGTAAAGTAAAGTAAAGTAAAGTAAAGTAAAGTAAAGTAAAGTAAAGTAAAGTAAAGTAAAGTAAAGTAAAGTAAAGTAAAGTAAAGTAAAGTAAAGTAAAGTAAAGTAAAGTAAAGTAAAGTAAAGTAAAGTAAAGTAAAGTAAAGTAAAGTAAAGTAAAGTAAAGTAAAGTAAAGTAAAGTAAAGTAAAGTAAAGTAAAGTAAAGTAAAGTAAAGTAAAGTAAAGTAAAGTAAAGTAAAGTAAAGTAAAGTAAAGTAAAGTAAAGTAAAGTAAAGTAAAGTAAAGTAAAGTAAAGTAAAGTAAAGTAAAGTAAAGTAAAGTAAAGTAAAGTAAAGTAAAGTAAAGTAAAGTAAAGTAAAGTAAAGTAAAGTAAAGTAAAGTAAAGTAAAGTAAAGTAAAGTAAAGTAAAGTAAAGTAAAGTAAAGTAAAGTAAAGTAAAGTAAAGTAAAGTAAAGTAAAGTAAAGTAAAGTAAAGTAAAGTAAAGTAAAGTAAAGTAAAGTAAAGTAAAGTAAAGTAAAGTAAAGTAAAGTAAAGTAAAGTAAAGTAAAGTAAAGTAAAGTAAAGTAAAGTAAAGTAAAGTAAAGTAAAGTAAAGTAAAGTAAAGTAAAGTAAAGTAAAGTAAAGTAAAGTAAAGTAAAGTAAAGTAAAGTAAAGTAAAGTAAAGTAAAGTAAAGTAAAGTAAAGTAAAGTAAAGTAAAGTAAAGTAAAGTAAAGTAAAGTAAAGTAAAGTAAAGTAAAGTAAAGTAAAGTAAAGTAAAGTAAAGTAAAGTAAAGTAAAGTAAAGTAAAGTAAAGTAAAGTAAAGTAAAGTAAAGTAAAGTAAAGTAAAGTAAAGTAAAGTAAAGTAAAGTAAAGTAAAGTAAAGTAAAGTAAAGTAAAGTAAAGTAAAGTAAAGTAAAGTAAAGTAAAGTAAAGTAAAGTAAAGTAAAGTAAAGTAAAGTAAAGTAAAGTAAAGTAAAGTAAAGTAAAGTAAAGTAAAGTAAAGTAAAGTAAAGTAAAGTAAAGTAAAGTAAAGTAAAGTAAAGTAAAGTAAAGTAAAGTAAAGTAAAGTAAAGTAAAGTAAAGTAAAGTAAAGTAAAGTAAAGTAAAGTAAAGTAAAGTAAAGTAAAGTAAAGTAAAGTAAAGTAAAGTAAAGTAAAGTAAAGTAAAGTAAAGTAAAGTAAAGTAAAGTAAAGTAAAGTAAAGTAAAGTAAAGTAAAGTAAAGTAAAGTAAAGTAAAGTAAAGTAAAGTAAAGTAAAGTAAAGTAAAGTAAAGTAAAGTAAAGTAAAGTAAAGTAAAGTAAAGTAAAGTAAAGTAAAGTAAAGTAAAGTAAAGTAAAGTAAAGTAAAGTAAAGTAAAGTAAAGTAAAGTAAAGTAAAGTAAAGTAAAGTAAAGTAAAGTAAAGTAAAGTAAAGTAAAGTAAAGTAAAGTAAAGTAAAGTAAAGTAAAGTAAAGTAAAGTAAAGTAAAGTAAAGTAAAGTAAAGTAAAGTAAAGTAAAGTAAAGTAAAGTAAAGTAAAGTAAAGTAAAGTAAAGTAAAGTAAAGTAAAGTAAAGTAAAGTAAAGTAAAGTAAAGTAAAGTAAAGTAAAGTAAAGTAAAGTAAAGTAAAGTAAAGTAAAGTAAAGTAAAGTAAAGTAAAGTAAAGTAAAGTAAAGTAAAGTAAAGTAAAGTAAAGTAAAGTAAAGTAAAGTAAAGTAAAGTAAAGTAAAGTAAAGTAAAGTAAAGTAAAGTAAAGTAAAGTAAAGTAAAGTAAAGTAAAGTAAAGTAAAGTAAAGTAAAGTAAAGTAAAGTAAAGTAAAGTAAAGTAAAGTAAAGTAAAGTAAAGTAAAGTAAAGTAAAGTAAAGTAAAGTAAAGTAAAGTAAAGTAAAGTAAAGTAAAGTAAAGTAAAGTAAAGTAAAGTAAAGTAAAGTAAAGTAAAGTAAAGTAAAGTAAAGTAAAGTAAAGTAAAGTAAAGTAAAGTAAAGTAAAGTAAAGTAAAGTAAAGTAAAGTAAAGTAAAGTAAAGTAAAGTAAAGTAAAGTAAAGTAAAGTAAAGTAAAGTAAAGTAAAGTAAAGTAAAGTAAAGTAAAGTAAAGTAAAGTAAAGTAAAGTAAAGTAAAGTAAAGTAAAGTAAAGTAAAGTAAAGTAAAGTAAAGTAAAGTAAAGTAAAGTAAAGTAAAGTAAAGTAAAGTAAAGTAAAGTAAAGTAAAGTAAAGTAAAGTAAAGTAAAGTAAAGTAAAGTAAAGTAAAGTAAAGTAAAGTAAAGTAAAGTAAAGTAAAGTAAAGTAAAGTAAAGTAAAGTAAAGTAAAGTAAAGTAAAGTAAAGTAAAGTAAAGTAAAGTAAAGTAAAGTAAAGTAAAGTAAAGTAAAGTAAAGTAAAGTAAAGTAAAGTAAAGTAAAGTAAAGTAAAGTAAAGTAAAGTAAAGTAAAGTAAAGTAAAGTAAAGTAAAGTAAAGTAAAGTAAAGTAAAGTAAAGTAAAGTAAAGTAAAGTAAAGTAAAGTAAAGTAAAGTAAAGTAAAGTAAAGTAAAGTAAAGTAAAGTAAAGTAAAGTAAAGTAAAGTAAAGTAAAGTAAAGTAAAGTAAAGTAAAGTAAAGTAAAGTAAAGTAAAGTAAAGTAAAGTAAAGTAAAGTAAAGTAAAGTAAAGTAAAGTAAAGTAAAGTAAAGTAAAGTAAAGTAAAGTAAAGTAAAGTAAAGTAAAGTAAAGTAAAGTAAAGTAAAGTAAAGTAAAGTAAAGTAAAGTAAAGTAAAGTAAAGTAAAGTAAAGTAAAGTAAAGTAAAGTAAAGTAAAGTAAAGTAAAGTAAAGTAAAGTAAAGTAAAGTAAAGTAAAGTAAAGTAAAGTAAAGTAAAGTAAAGTAAAGTAAAGTAAAGTAAAGTAAAGTAAAGTAAAGTAAAGTAAAGTAAAGTAAAGTAAAGTAAAGTAAAGTAAAGTAAAGTAAAGTAAAGTAAAGTAAAGTAAAGTAAAGTAAAGTAAAGTAAAGTAAAGTAAAGTAAAGTAAAGTAAAGTAAAGTAAAGTAAAGTAAAGTAAAGTAAAGTAAAGTAAAGTAAAGTAAAGTAAAGTAAAGTAAAGTAAAGTAAAGTAAAGTAAAGTAAAGTAAAGTAAAGTAAAGTAAAGTAAAGTAAAGTAAAGTAAAGTAAAGTAAAGTAAAGTAAAGTAAAGTAAAGTAAAGTAAAGTAAAGTAAAGTAAAGTAAAGTAAAGTAAAGTAAAGTAAAGTAAAGTAAAGTAAAGTAAAGTAAAGTAAAGTAAAGTAAAGTAAAGTAAAGTAAAGTAAAGTAAAGTAAAGTAAAGTAAAGTAAAGTAAAGTAAAGTAAAGTAAAGTAAAGTAAAGTAAAGTAAAGTAAAGTAAAGTAAAGTAAAGTAAAGTAAAGTAAAGTAAAGTAAAGTAAAGTAAAGTAAAGTAAAGTAAAGTAAAGTAAAGTAAAGTAAAGTAAAGTAAAGTAAAGTAAAGTAAAGTAAAGTAAAGTAAAGTAAAGTAAAGTAAAGTAAAGTAAAGTAAAGTAAAGTAAAGTAAAGTAAAGTAAAGTAAAGTAAAGTAAAGTAAAGTAAAGTAAAGTAAAGTAAAGTAAAGTAAAGTAAAGTAAAGTAAAGTAAAGTAAAGTAAAGTAAAGTAAAGTAAAGTAAAGTAAAGTAAAGTAAAGTAAAGTAAAGTAAAGTAAAGTAAAGTAAAGTAAAGTAAAGTAAAGTAAAGTAAAGTAAAGTAAAGTAAAGTAAAGTAAAGTAAAGTAAAGTAAAGTAAAGTAAAGTAAAGTAAAGTAAAGTAAAGTAAAGTAAAGTAAAGTAAAGTAAAGTAAAGTAAAGTAAAGTAAAGTAAAGTAAAGTAAAGTAAAGTAAAGTAAAGTAAAGTAAAGTAAAGTAAAGTAAAGTAAAGTAAAGTAAAGTAAAGTAAAGTAAAGTAAAGTAAAGTAAAGTAAAGTAAAGTAAAGTAAAGTAAAGTAAAGTAAAGTAAAGTAAAGTAAAGTAAAGTAAAGTAAAGTAAAGTAAAGTAAAGTAAAGTAAAGTAAAGTAAAGTAAAGTAAAGTAAAGTAAAGTAAAGTAAAGTAAAGTAAAGTAAAGTAAAGTAAAGTAAAGTAAAGTAAAGTAAAGTAAAGTAAAGTAAAGTAAAGTAAAGTAAAGTAAAGTAAAGTAAAGTAAAGTAAAGTAAAGTAAAGTAAAGTAAAGTAAAGTAAAGTAAAGTAAAGTAAAGTAAAGTAAAGTAAAGTAAAGTAAAGTAAAGTAAAGTAAAGTAAAGTAAAGTAAAGTAAAGTAAAGTAAAGTAAAGTAAAGTAAAGTAAAGTAAAGTAAAGTAAAGTAAAGTAAAGTAAAGTAAAGTAAAGTAAAGTAAAGTAAAGTAAAGTAAAGTAAAGTAAAGTAAAGTAAAGTAAAGTAAAGTAAAGTAAAGTAAAGTAAAGTAAAGTAAAGTAAAGTAAAGTAAAGTAAAGTAAAGTAAAGTAAAGTAAAGTAAAGTAAAGTAAAGTAAAGTAAAGTAAAGTAAAGTAAAGTAAAGTAAAGTAAAGTAAAGTAAAGTAAAGTAAAGTAAAGTAAAGTAAAGTAAAGTAAAGTAAAGTAAAGTAAAGTAAAGTAAAGTAAAGTAAAGTAAAGTAAAGTAAAGTAAAGTAAAGTAAAGTAAAGTAAAGTAAAGTAAAGTAAAGTAAAGTAAAGTAAAGTAAAGTAAAGTAAAGTAAAGTAAAGTAAAGTAAAGTAAAGTAAAGTAAAGTAAAGTAAAGTAAAGTAAAGTAAAGTAAAGTAAAGTAAAGTAAAGTAAAGTAAAGTAAAGTAAAGTAAAGTAAAGTAAAGTAAAGTAAAGTAAAGTAAAGTAAAGTAAAGTAAAGTAAAGTAAAGTAAAGTAAAGTAAAGTAAAGTAAAGTAAAGTAAAGTAAAGTAAAGTAAAGTAAAGTAAAGTAAAGTAAAGTAAAGTAAAGTAAAGTAAAGTAAAGTAAAGTAAAGTAAAGTAAAGTAAAGTAAAGTAAAGTAAAGTAAAGTAAAGTAAAGTAAAGTAAAGTAAAGTAAAGTAAAGTAAAGTAAAGTAAAGTAAAGTAAAGTAAAGTAAAGTAAAGTAAAGTAAAGTAAAGTAAAGTAAAGTAAAGTAAAGTAAAGTAAAGTAAAGTAAAGTAAAGTAAAGTAAAGTAAAGTAAAGTAAAGTAAAGTAAAGTAAAGTAAAGTAAAGTAAAGTAAAGTAAAGTAAAGTAAAGTAAAGTAAAGTAAAGTAAAGTAAAGTAAAGTAAAGTAAAGTAAAGTAAAGTAAAGTAAAGTAAAGTAAAGTAAAGTAAAGTAAAGTAAAGTAAAGTAAAGTAAAGTAAAGTAAAGTAAAGTAAAGTAAAGTAAAGTAAAGTAAAGTAAAGTAAAGTAAAGTAAAGTAAAGTAAAGTAAAGTAAAGTAAAGTAAAGTAAAGTAAAGTAAAGTAAAGTAAAGTAAAGTAAAGTAAAGTAAAGTAAAGTAAAGTAAAGTAAAGTAAAGTAAAGTAAAGTAAAGTAAAGTAAAGTAAAGTAAAGTAAAGTAAAGTAAAGTAAAGTAAAGTAAAGTAAAGTAAAGTAAAGTAAAGTAAAGTAAAGTAAAGTAAAGTAAAGTAAAGTAAAGTAAAGTAAAGTAAAGTAAAGTAAAGTAAAGTAAAGTAAAGTAAAGTAAAGTAAAGTAAAGTAAAGTAAAGTAAAGTAAAGTAAAGTAAAGTAAAGTAAAGTAAAGTAAAGTAAAGTAAAGTAAAGTAAAGTAAAGTAAAGTAAAGTAAAGTAAAGTAAAGTAAAGTAAAGTAAAGTAAAGTAAAGTAAAGTAAAGTAAAGTAAAGTAAAGTAAAGTAAAGTAAAGTAAAGTAAAGTAAAGTAAAGTAAAGTAAAGTAAAGTAAAGTAAAGTAAAGTAAAGTAAAGTAAAGTAAAGTAAAGTAAAGTAAAGTAAAGTAAAGTAAAGTAAAGTAAAGTAAAGTAAAGTAAAGTAAAGTAAAGTAAAGTAAAGTAAAGTAAAGTAAAGTAAAGTAAAGTAAAGTAAAGTAAAGTAAAGTAAAGTAAAGTAAAGTAAAGTAAAGTAAAGTAAAGTAAAGTAAAGTAAAGTAAAGTAAAGTAAAGTAAAGTAAAGTAAAGTAAAGTAAAGTAAAGTAAAGTAAAGTAAAGTAAAGTAAAGTAAAGTAAAGTAAAGTAAAGTAAAGTAAAGTAAAGTAAAGTAAAGTAAAGTAAAGTAAAGTAAAGTAAAGTAAAGTAAAGTAAAGTAAAGTAAAGTAAAGTAAAGTAAAGTAAAGTAAAGTAAAGTAAAGTAAAGTAAAGTAAAGTAAAGTAAAGTAAAGTAAAGTAAAGTAAAGTAAAGTAAAGTAAAGTAAAGTAAAGTAAAGTAAAGTAAAGTAAAGTAAAGTAAAGTAAAGTAAAGTAAAGTAAAGTAAAGTAAAGTAAAGTAAAGTAAAGTAAAGTAAAGTAAAGTAAAGTAAAGTAAAGTAAAGTAAAGTAAAGTAAAGTAAAGTAAAGTAAAGTAAAGTAAAGTAAAGTAAAGTAAAGTAAAGTAAAGTAAAGTAAAGTAAAGTAAAGTAAAGTAAAGTAAAGTAAAGTAAAGTAAAGTAAAGTAAAGTAAAGTAAAGTAAAGTAAAGTAAAGTAAAGTAAAGTAAAGTAAAGTAAAGTAAAGTAAAGTAAAGTAAAGTAAAGTAAAGTAAAGTAAAGTAAAGTAAAGTAAAGTAAAGTAAAGTAAAGTAAAGTAAAGTAAAGTAAAGTAAAGTAAAGTAAAGTAAAGTAAAGTAAAGTAAAGTAAAGTAAAGTAAAGTAAAGTAAAGTAAAGTAAAGTAAAGTAAAGTAAAGTAAAGTAAAGTAAAGTAAAGTAAAGTAAAGTAAAGTAAAGTAAAGTAAAGTAAAGTAAAGTAAAGTAAAGTAAAGTAAAGTAAAGTAAAGTAAAGTAAAGTAAAGTAAAGTAAAGTAAAGTAAAGTAAAGTAAAGTAAAGTAAAGTAAAGTAAAGTAAAGTAAAGTAAAGTAAAGTAAAGTAAAGTAAAGTAAAGTAAAGTAAAGTAAAGTAAAGTAAAGTAAAGTAAAGTAAAGTAAAGTAAAGTAAAGTAAAGTAAAGTAAAGTAAAGTAAAGTAAAGTAAAGTAAAGTAAAGTAAAGTAAAGTAAAGTAAAGTAAAGTAAAGTAAAGTAAAGTAAAGTAAAGTAAAGTAAAGTAAAGTAAAGTAAAGTAAAGTAAAGTAAAGTAAAGTAAAGTAAAGTAAAGTAAAGTAAAGTAAAGTAAAGTAAAGTAAAGTAAAGTAAAGTAAAGTAAAGTAAAGTAAAGTAAAGTAAAGTAAAGTAAAGTAAAGTAAAGTAAAGTAAAGTAAAGTAAAGTAAAGTAAAGTAAAGTAAAGTAAAGTAAAGTAAAGTAAAGTAAAGTAAAGTAAAGTAAAGTAAAGTAAAGTAAAGTAAAGTAAAGTAAAGTAAAGTAAAGTAAAGTAAAGTAAAGTAAAGTAAAGTAAAGTAAAGTAAAGTAAAGTAAAGTAAAGTAAAGTAAAGTAAAGTAAAGTAAAGTAAAGTAAAGTAAAGTAAAGTAAAGTAAAGTAAAGTAAAGTAAAGTAAAGTAAAGTAAAGTAAAGTAAAGTAAAGTAAAGTAAAGTAAAGTAAAGTAAAGTAAAGTAAAGTAAAGTAAAGTAAAGTAAAGTAAAGTAAAGTAAAGTAAAGTAAAGTAAAGTAAAGTAAAGTAAAGTAAAGTAAAGTAAAGTAAAGTAAAGTAAAGTAAAGTAAAGTAAAGTAAAGTAAAGTAAAGTAAAGTAAAGTAAAGTAAAGTAAAGTAAAGTAAAGTAAAGTAAAGTAAAGTAAAGTAAAGTAAAGTAAAGTAAAGTAAAGTAAAGTAAAGTAAAGTAAAGTAAAGTAAAGTAAAGTAAAGTAAAGTAAAGTAAAGTAAAGTAAAGTAAAGTAAAGTAAAGTAAAGTAAAGTAAAGTAAAGTAAAGTAAAGTAAAGTAAAGTAAAGTAAAGTAAAGTAAAGTAAAGTAAAGTAAAGTAAAGTAAAGTAAAGTAAAGTAAAGTAAAGTAAAGTAAAGTAAAGTAAAGTAAAGTAAAGTAAAGTAAAGTAAAGTAAAGTAAAGTAAAGTAAAGTAAAGTAAAGTAAAGTAAAGTAAAGTAAAGTAAAGTAAAGTAAAGTAAAGTAAAGTAAAGTAAAGTAAAGTAAAGTAAAGTAAAGTAAAGTAAAGTAAAGTAAAGTAAAGTAAAGTAAAGTAAAGTAAAGTAAAGTAAAGTAAAGTAAAGTAAAGTAAAGTAAAGTAAAGTAAAGTAAAGTAAAGTAAAGTAAAGTAAAGTAAAGTAAAGTAAAGTAAAGTAAAGTAAAGTAAAGTAAAGTAAAGTAAAGTAAAGTAAAGTAAAGTAAAGTAAAGTAAAGTAAAGTAAAGTAAAGTAAAGTAAAGTAAAGTAAAGTAAAGTAAAGTAAAGTAAAGTAAAGTAAAGTAAAGTAAAGTAAAGTAAAGTAAAGTAAAGTAAAGTAAAGTAAAGTAAAGTAAAGTAAAGTAAAGTAAAGTAAAGTAAAGTAAAGTAAAGTAAAGTAAAGTAAAGTAAAGTAAAGTAAAGTAAAGTAAAGTAAAGTAAAGTAAAGTAAAGTAAAGTAAAGTAAAGTAAAGTAAAGTAAAGTAAAGTAAAGTAAAGTAAAGTAAAGTAAAGTAAAGTAAAGTAAAGTAAAGTAAAGTAAAGTAAAGTAAAGTAAAGTAAAGTAAAGTAAAGTAAAGTAAAGTAAAGTAAAGTAAAGTAAAGTAAAGTAAAGTAAAGTAAAGTAAAGTAAAGTAAAGTAAAGTAAAGTAAAGTAAAGTAAAGTAAAGTAAAGTAAAGTAAAGTAAAGTAAAGTAAAGTAAAGTAAAGTAAAGTAAAGTAAAGTAAAGTAAAGTAAAGTAAAGTAAAGTAAAGTAAAGTAAAGTAAAGTAAAGTAAAGTAAAGTAAAGTAAAGTAAAGTAAAGTAAAGTAAAGTAAAGTAAAGTAAAGTAAAGTAAAGTAAAGTAAAGTAAAGTAAAGTAAAGTAAAGTAAAGTAAAGTAAAGTAAAGTAAAGTAAAGTAAAGTAAAGTAAAGTAAAGTAAAGTAAAGTAAAGTAAAGTAAAGTAAAGTAAAGTAAAGTAAAGTAAAGTAAAGTAAAGTAAAGTAAAGTAAAGTAAAGTAAAGTAAAGTAAAGTAAAGTAAAGTAAAGTAAAGTAAAGTAAAGTAAAGTAAAGTAAAGTAAAGTAAAGTAAAGTAAAGTAAAGTAAAGTAAAGTAAAGTAAAGTAAAGTAAAGTAAAGTAAAGTAAAGTAAAGTAAAGTAAAGTAAAGCCTCAAACGCTTCTTCAGGACCCTCGTTAGTGTTTCTCAAATAATTCTGTCTAAGGTAACATAATGACGAGTGTAGCCGTTATGTGGGTTTTCCAAGCAAAAAAGCTCTTTACCGTCCCTAATTACAAATTGGTTCCTGAAAACGTTTAAAGGTGCTTCCACATGAATAATTAAGTCAGACGCATCTTGCTCGGCACTGTGCATTGTTTCACCTTCACTCCCAGCTTCGGTAGGAGGCCTATTCTCGTTCTCCATTGCCATCAGGTGAAGTCCTATTTGGTCTGTAGGTTGGCACTTCATTCTTGACAAAGCGTCTGCCACAAAATTGGATTTACCTGGTGTGTAAATTAATTCGTGATTATATTCTTCGATACGGGCCTTCCACCTTTTAAATTTTGCATTATTGTTTCTATTTCCTAGGGCAAAAGTGAGAGGTTGATGGTCAGTATATATTTTCATGTTTTTAGCACCATGTAAGTAAGAACGAAGGTTGTCCAGCGCCCACACGATAGCCAACATCTCTTTTTCGTTGGTGGCGTAATTTTCTTAAGTTTTACTCCTTGCGACAGGATAGCTCCTATAGCGTAATTAGAGGCATCAGTGGTCAGGTTGAAAGGTTTTTCGAAGTCGGGAAAGGCAAGGATGTCTGAGGAAACAAGAAGCTCCTTAAGATTAACGAACGCCTCCAGAGCTGCGACGTCAAGTTCAATCTTAACCTTCTTGGATTGGCTGGCTTTTACCTAAGCATTTTCTCCACGGGTCAAATTTGTCAGAGGTTTTGTGACTTTAGCGTAATCGCGTATAAATTTACGGTAGTAGGAAGTCATCCTCAAGAAACGTTCTAGTTTAGTTTAGTTCTTTAAGCGTTTCAGGGGGTGCTAGATTTTTTATTGCAATCACCTTCTTTGCATCAGGCTTAATGCCATTTGGAGTAATGACGTAACCGAGAATTTCAACACTAGTTTTCATGAATTGGGTTTTTTCGAGATTCACCTTCAAATTGGCTTCAGCCATTCTTGAAAATATTGTATCGACATTTACCAAAAACGATTATGTCATCAATGTAGACATAGCATAGTTTCCCAATGTAATCCTTCAGCACGTCGTCAATCATTCGTTGAAATATGGCTGGCGCATTCTTGAGTCCGAACGGGAGCCTTATAAACTTGTATTTTCCGTTCATCGTGGAGAATGCCGTTTTTGGGATATCAGACTCTTTCATTGCAACTTGGTGGAAGCCGAAGGTGAGATCGATCGTCGTAAAGTATCTAGCGGCTCCTAGACTTGCAAGTGTCGAATTGATGTCAGGAATCAGATATGCATCCGATACCGCTACGGCGTTAAGGCGCTTAAAATCTGTAACCATTCTATATTGCTTCTCGCCGGAAGGCTTTGGCTTTTTAGGGACCACCCATATGGGAGAGTTATAAGGACTCTTTGAGGGGCGAATGATACCTTCATCGAGCAATTCCCCAACCTGTCTCTCAACTTCGTCTCTCATACAAGCAGGATACGGATAGATTTTAGTATAAATTGCTTCGCTGGTAATGGTTTTGATTTCGGGCCTTATGTTGGTGGTAACAATTTCTTCATTGCTGATTGGTCCGAAGAGAGATTCATATTTCCTGGTGATTCTAAGTTGCTTATCTTGAGCGCTTTTTGAAATGTCTAACATCGGGTATACTTGTTTTGAAATCTTTTCTAGTAGAGGGATTTTAATATTGGGGCTTAGTATTAGCAAATTTTTTTTCCTGTCAATTATCGCTTCTAACTCTTTCAGAGAATCGTCACCGATAATCCCATCGAATGACTCTAGACCCGGCAAGACGTAAAAGGTTATCAAGGAATCATTTCCTACCTGTTGGAAAAATCTACCTTTGACCTCCTTAGACATTAGGATGCGGCCACCTGCAGATTGGATAAGAAATGGGTGGGGTGGACTAATAAAATTTTTGTTGGCACCGGTGTCCACAAGGAATTTCCAAACCGTGCGCTGGCTACCAACATACTCTATGTAAGGTACGCTGGATAGGCCCCGTCCATAAAATTTAACTGGGCTTTTACTTCGTCCTCGGCCAACTCCGCGTATGTATCCTCACCTTGTTCTCTTTCGTACTCCTCGCTTACGGGTTCAATGTTAAACATCCTTTGCTGTTTTGGACGAAAGTTATCCAAACCAAACTTCAAATTTCCTTCTTGCCAGGGAAGGATTGTTGTTGTCTGTTCCCGTAGCTTCGGTTTTGCATAGAAGGGTCCACTTCCATCTTTTCCACTGGTTTCAGTGCTTCAGGCCTCGGGGGAATGTAGCGTTGGTTATAAAAACTGTTTCGCGGCCTTGGGGTGAACCTCATTTTGCTACCACTCGGGGCGAACGTATTTGCTCTTCTAAGGAACGCAGGAGGAGTGTTATCCGTCATGTACATGTCATTCCTTGGCACCGTGACTGTATTTCGTACGTAAGCGCCGTGTGTCGGGTGACTTCTGAAATTCAGATTCTGAATATCAAGTCATGATATCCGCCTCTGGTAGGGTCTTTGGCCTTTGTACCACTATCATCTTTGACAAGTCTCCACTGAGTCCTCTTATAAAGACATCCAACGCCCTATTCCTATACGTTTCCAACAACGTGTTCACTGTCTCCACAGAATAGTCATCTGTTTTTACTTTTTTGATAATCAAGAAGAACTGATGATTCACTCTAGCGTAAAATTCATCTAATTTAGAGCTTCCTTGAATCAATTGCCCCAACTGTTGCTCAAGGATACGGATATCCCTCTTGGCTGCATAATGCAATGAAAGGCAAGCTTTCATTACGGGCCAATCGCTTTCAAAAATATTATGAGAAATAAGGGCTGAGTTGGCGCTACCCCTAACTTTTCCCTTGAGGATGGCCCTATGGATTGGTTTCATCCTGACTATCTTATAATCATCCAAAATCCCTTCTACACAATGTATCCAAGAAACGTCCTCCGCCGGATCCCCTTCGAACACCTGCAGTTTCCTAACAGCATCGGGGAGTTTTCCTATTTCCCTCAAATCTTCTTCCGTGCAAGGTCCCCGTAATGGAATTTCAAAGGGAACATGTGGTGTGTTGGCTTCCTCAAGCTGACGAATGCGGTTCTCCGCTTTCTTCAACTCGGCCATCAGCGCACCAACCGAACCGGTCAGCTCCGTAACAGATTGAGCTAGGGCGTCCATAAGGCAAAGCAAATAAAATGTTTTTGACTCACCACTTTTTTAGATTGTTGAATAATTTTCTCCTCACTTCCTTTAGGCACTTTCACACTATTCACAAAAATATTTTTGTTTTGAAATTTACTTTTGTTTCACAATAATTTGTTTTCCTTTTTTACAATTCTTTGTTTTTTATATCTTATTAATTTCTAAACTTACAAAATTATCATAGCAGGGTATTCATTCAATCTGCAAGGAAAGGAAACATTCATTATTCAATTGATAACCTTCACATCACTTTATATTGTGTAGTCTCATTTTTGTTCGATGGATTAGACCCGGAAGGGACGCACAATCCTTTTTAATAGTCTGCAATCAGATTGCAGGCCACCGACTCAGGGCACAACAGCGTTTTGATCCTGACGAAACATCACACGTATTCTCAAGAGAACATTGGAATGTTGCTACCGTGACCTAGGAATACTTACCTTAGTTGCTGTGTTGCCATGTGAACGACAAAGTGCACCCATTTAGGACGTACCTGGACCTCATACGGTAGCTATCGCAGGACCCAAAAGTTGATATCCGTTTCCAAGAACTTGAGCACGTACACTTTTACAAATCCTGGCAGGGAGTCGAACCCCGGCACCACATCTGAGATGCGAGTGCCCACTAATTTTGCCAAGGATTACGTTTTAATTTGTGACACTTCACTTAATCCTTTTCAACGTTGTTTATTATGTTTTCTTTTAGAATTATAATATTTGGTTTCTAAGTCAACAGGAGCACAGAAATAAGGAACAGGCATAAATGGAAAAAACTTTTTTTATTTTTAATTTCTTATAGAAAGGAAATTGTTTGTGTTTTTCAGCATATCTTGGTATCGCATATATTTGTGCACAACAGTATCCTTCATAAAACTGATCATGCTGCAGAATGTTCACTTTCTTTAAAGGGTGATAATGGGATTGGAAATTGTTTATGTTTTTATCATCTCTTGCTTTATGGTACATGATGCAGGTTATTTGATATTCTTATAGAATTATAATATTTGATTTTCTAAGTCAACAGGAGGACAGAAATAACGAACAAGCACATATGGAAAAAAAATTTGTATATTTAATTTCTTATAGAGTTGAAATTGTTTGTGTTTTTCATCTTCTCTTGCTATCGCATATATTTGTACACAACAGTATCCTTCATAAAACTGCAGGTTATGCTTCAGCATGTTCACTTTCTTTAAAGGGTGGTAATGGTATTTTTAATCTATTTTTACAATATTTGTGCACAAGCTGCGATTAGAAATTGTTTATGTTTTTATCATCTGTTGCTGTTGATGTTGCATACGTACATATATACATACATATGTTTGTTATTTATGATACATATTTGTGCACAACAGAATACTTCATAAAACTGATCATGCTTAAGCATGTCCCTTTTCTTTAAAGAGCATGGGTGATAATAATTTACGATACATTAACATGATGCAGGTTATTTTGTTTTCTCATAGAATTTACATAACCTGTTTTAAATTATGTGTACACAAGCTGTGATTTGTAGAAATTTTCTATAAATAGTTTGGCTAGCGCAGCTTTAAACTTTATATATTTCCGATCTCTTTATAAGACAGAAGTTTTTTTGACAATGCAACGTAACAGAATAAAAAATTTTCTCATCGAATTTAATTTTATTATTCTCGACGAGCATAGGAGACAATTGCTAGATGTACAAGCTGACTTAGAAGCAAAGGAAAATGTTGAACTTATTGTTTCCAAACATGGCAATCACAGTACAACTTGCTCAGTCAATAATGCTGTGGAAGGACCCGACACTTGCAGATGCCATATAAATGGAACTGGAAATACTGAAAAACATATGAAATTGTATTATAGGATAACAAGGAAAACTAATTTTAATTGATATAATAAATGAAAAATACAAAAATTTAGTAAAATATACTTGTTTGTGTGTGTTATAACTTTTTAATTTTATGGAAGGAAATATATTTAACAATAGTAAAATGGTGGTTTGAGTTGACATGAAATATCTCCTGTGTTGCAAATTTCTAAATTATAAGTTTTTCCTCCATTTGTTGTGGCTTTAATTATGTCGAAACCACCTTCATTAACAGCGTTTAAAGTTGACTCCAAAACTTCAGTGAATCGTTCAGGAAGAATTACACGAAAATCTGCAAGCTCCATTTCTAGTCTCATTCCATATGGTGTAGTTTTACGCACAACACCAATCACTGTATATGGGCGATTGACATCCATATCTTTAATGGAAAGCAGATGCTTCTTATTTTTGCAGTTAAAATCTTCAATTGCGTTCAACATCATTACTATTTTAATATTACTATGCTAGTTAGAAACTGAAGTTTGGATTCCTCCGGACAGACCTTTTATACAAATACAAATATAATATAGTCTAAATTAATTCTTTCAAAGACAAAACCATCAAAAAATTATTTTATCTTAATCTTTTTCTGACGAACTATACGCAAACGTATAAGCGATCTTTTCTAACGCTCGTAATGTATAAGTGATCTCTTCTAACGTACGTAAATATAAGGGAATATATTTCCGTGCGTTAGAAAAAGATGAAAGATATGATCTAGAGAGTTTTCATAGTTAATTTTCATTATAAATTACTCTTATATTTAAAGGGGTATAGATAATGTATAGATAAATGAAAATACATGCACATTTTTTATAAGTATTTATTAATCTTTTATTTTTTAGGAGGTAAAATATTCATTAGTATTTTAGAGAATAGCGTTTATATTTATCCATGAATTATGTTCTTTTGTGAATCCTAACCATTTCACAAATATCTTTTCTCCTATACTAGATATAAGCTAGGATATTTGGTTTTCATCAATTCCATTTCATAAAATCCGCCTTTTATTACATTTCCTTTATAATCTTGTAATATGTATGTAATAGGGTTAGTGTTTTGTATTATTCTTATTTTAAAAATTTCAGTGGTCCAATTAGGTGTGTATCCTTTTTCAAATAAATGTTTATATTTACTTATTCTCACGTAATCACCAACACAGAATTTAGGTGTATGAAATTTCTTCAAGTTACTATAAACGGAGAATGAATTTCATTATTATAATTATTTACTAGAGACTTATATATATTTAACCATTGATAAGATCCATTAAAACTGAATTCTTTCCTCATCATCCCTATTAATGTTCTGTTGCAACGTCCTACGACCGAAGCTTTTAATATACTGTATGTCGAATAATGATTTATATTTGCATTTTTCATTAAGTTTTCAAAATGTTTATTAAAGAATTCTTTTCCATCATCAGTCTGCAAATTCTGAGGTTTTCGTCCAGAATCAAATATTCTTCTAATTGCTGCTGTAACTTCTAAAGCATTTTTTGATTTTAGGGCTACAGCCCATGCAAATTTTGAAAAGCAATCTATTACTGTTAAAAGATACCGATATCCTTTATTATATGATGAAAAATTTCCCATTTCAACTAAATCTGCTTGCCATAAGTCATCTATTCATTTTATTATCACCCTACGACGTTTAAAATGTTTACAAGCTTGTTTGTGTAGCTCTTCGACTAATTGTCTTTTGCTCATGATTAAAATTTTGCTATTTTTTTTCGATGAAATATATAGTTTCCTAGTTCTAATACCTTGTCATCGATATAATTTGTGTAGGTTAATAGTTCATTATCAATGAATTCTTCAAGGATTTCTCTCAATTGATTATGTTCTTGTCTAAATGTTTGAATTATTGCAGTTCGTAAACTGTTGATATTCAGGTTACAATTTTGTGAACATAAATTAAATTGTTCGTCAACAAATTTTTTTGTTGTAGCATCATGTGGTTCACCTAAATTCTGAATACATTTATATTTTAAATCAAAATTATCATCATTAGTTAAGTTAAATCCATAACCACGTGGACCAATTGGTCCTCGCTCCTTATAGTTATTCTTATTAGAAAAACGTCCAAACTTATCTATACTCATCGGGAAAATTACATATACGAGTATATTTAAAATGTAGATCTATGTTATAATTCCTTCTTCTTTCAGTTCTTCGATAATAGAATTTATTTCATTATTATGATTATTGTGTCCAGCATGTTTTGATGATATTAGAAGACGTAACCTATCAACTAACTCATTAACATCATTCCAATACATATAGTTAACTTTTTTTTTATTTAATTGCATTAACCGCTTCCTTAATGATATTCCTTAGATTGATTATTTATAAGATTTTTGATAATATTTTGATACCTAGGAGATCGTGTGCCTTTGTTTTGTTCCTCATTATTGTAATTACGCTTATGAACATTTGTGTCTAATAAAATTTTTTTATAAATATTTAAATCATCATTAGTATATTCTGTAGGAGTTTTATAAAATAATAGTTGATATAATCCTGGTGTTAGATACCACTTTTATTTTTATTTATATGAATCTCATCATCATTTAGAAGGAATGAAGCATTTCCAATTCTCCATATACCATCACTGTCTTTATGTGGTCCAAACACATGGTCAAGCTCATTTTTATCTGCTAATTGACTTAAATTATGCAGTTGATTGGCAGACACATTTAATTCATCGGGTTTATATGGTTGATTAGGCGTTGCAAAAGTGTCGCCAAATACTTTAAACGTATTTAAAGGTGTGCTTGTCGTTTTAAGTTTCTTGTAGTTTAACTCTTGACTGAAACCTGCTTCATCTGGTTCTATCTTAATATTTTTCGTCGATGCATCAAAAAATTATTTTAAGCTTCTGCGTTTGATTCACCAGTTTTTAAGGTTGTGTATTTCTGTTTTATTATATTTCTAGTATTTTTAATGTCTTTAAGCAGTTTTTCATTCATTTTACCAGCTCACAAACAGGTCTCAAATCAGCTTTGAAGTGATTGAATTATAATTACAGCATTCGAATAGGTTATTATGAGAACTTTTAAAAATTTAAATTTGTCAAATGTTTTATAGTTGAATGAAAACATCAAATCCTTTTCTGTATCTGGATACGTCAATTTTATCATCCTTACATATCACCAAGAAACCATATTTATCCTTCCAGCATTCAAAGCATATTTCATCGAAATTTTCTTAAGACATATCAGTTGCTACGTGATCACTACAAATATGTTTCATATTCACATCATCTTGTTTAAATATAATAATAAAATTTGCATTATCTCGTATTAAATGTTTAGGAACATGTGTGTATGTTTGACATAAATAGAAACTATCAATATCTTTATGGGTCGATATGCAAAAGTATGAACGAAGGTTATTTTGCTTCGCACATGCTACATCATCAAATATCATAACGGAATTACGTTTAGCATTTTCTGATGTAAGAACATCATTTTTTTCAGAAAACGTGTAATATCCTATATCTTTAATTGAAGATAGCAATTGTTGTAGATATTCATATTTCGATGATATAAGGATTTTGAATATACCTATACATATATATTTTCAAATTTAAGACCATTAGGTCTTTCTATTAAACTCAACATAACATTTGTCTTCCCATTTGATGGACCTGCAATTAGTGATCTTATACTATTTGGTAGTAACGCACTATGTTTTACCAATCTAGAATTTTTTTCTCTAGCATAATCAAGATTTCTAACAGTTATTGTCTGATTTTGCTTGATTAAACGCATAGTTGACTTTTATATATATATATATATATACGGAACTTAAAAGAGCTTATCTTCATTTATTGAGCGTACTTTAAAGAATAAACAAATTAATATGAAGCGTTTTTATAAATATCCTAACAGTCGAAACCGAACACGTGAAGGGAGAGTTGCAGAAAGGTGATAAAGGTATAAATCCATTAGATGCAGCCTGTAAAGATCACGATATTGCTTACTCACAAAATAAAGATATTCAAAAACGGCATATAGCAGATCAGATATTACAAGAAAAGGCTTGGAATCGCGTTAAATCTAAAGACAGTAGGATTTGCGAGAGAGCAGCAGCTTGGTTAGTAACAAACGCGATGAAAACTAAAGTTAAGTTGGGTATGGGTATCACAACAAAACAAAAGAATAATGCTTCTGGTAGGAAACTTTTGGGAAAAACAAATTAACCGTTGAAATACCGCGAATAATACCTATACCTAAAGTTGGAGGATTATTATCCTTGATTCCTCTCTTTGCGGGATTATTAGCTCGTGGTGCAGTAGCATCTGGTGCAGCAGATGTTGCAAAATTGATTAATTCAGCAAAATCTGCAAGGGATCAGCTTAAAGAAGCAAACCGGCACAACAAAACTATTGAAGCAATAGCTATGGGAAAAGGACTCCATCTCAAACCTTATAAGAAAGGATATGGTTTATATATGTAACCGAATGCAAAAAACTTTAAAAAAAAACTACCCAATCGCACCCTAAATGAAAATTATATAATTAAATTTGCAAAACCACTAGCTAATTTCAGAGGTGTTTTTATGCGTCTCTACCAAAAAAGCCTTTCAAGCATGAATGTGGAATTGTTAAGTAATTTGGATAACAGCTCAGGTTTTGGCACACATTGGGTAGCTTATAATAAAAATGATAACAGCAATGAATATTTCGATAGTTTCGGAAACTTGCAACCCCCATTAGAAATTATAAGGTACTTAGGAAATAATATTAGATATAATGATGCAAGTCATCAAAAATATAATACTTTCAATTGTGGGCATTTATGTTTGAAATTTTTATATGAAATAAATAAATATATATAATTTACAAATAAAAAAAAGCTAAAAGCCTCCAAGATGTCAATGACATTTATTCTTAATGGAGATACTTCAGGGTTGACTGCTGAATATTTCCCACCAATTCAATTGAAGACAAATTATTTTTGTGTGGTCTTGTTGATTTTCAAACATATAATTCCATACCTAATGTCGATGTAACTAATAATTTGTTTCATTATGAAGATGGCGTTATTGAAATACCTGTGAGGTCTTACGAAGTGGATGATATCAAAAATTATATTGTGTCAGAATTGCAGCGTGGAAACTTGTCAACTAAGCTGTCAATTAATTCGAACAACAACACCCTCAAAACAGAAATCAAGTCAAATAAACGAATCTGGTTTAATAGAGATCAAAGTATCGGTTCGCTATTAGGATTTAGCAAGAGAGAATTAATCGCAAATATATTGCACATATCCGACAATCCTGTGAACATTATTAAAATTAATAGTATACGCATTGAATTTAATTTAATTATTCCTGTGCATACTCTTCATGAATTTTCACCAGATGTAAGCCCCGGATATAAAATAAACGAAGTTCCAAAGAATGTTATATATTTACCTGTGAATGTTCATGAGATAAATTTCCGTGGAGAAACAATTACTCTTCGTATTCATCTTAAACCACAGATTGATTATTTATAATAAAAATTTTACGAAGCATATGCGTTTTGTCAGTTCTATGTCAACTGTCAAACGAACAAGTGGAGTCGTAAAAACAAGAGCTAATCAAAAAACTAATCAGCGTGGTCGCAGAGTACGGGGTTCGAATCTCGGCACAGGTAAAATCAAAAACTAGAAATAATAATTTTTCTACACGGCACCACCTCTTGGCAGGCAATGGCAAACCTACAAGAGTAAAAATTGCTATGAAAAGCTTTTCACTTCGCCGTTCGGATTCGGCATTAAGTTGTAGGTCCCTACCATTCATGTACAAATATAACACGCACAACATGAGTGGATGCGAAAAGCTCGGCCTAGGCCCTACATGGGTTGTTGTGCCATTACAAGTAAGTAAAGTAATGTAGTTGAGCATGAGTCTTTGCTGCAGTGCTTTGCACTTGTTGCTTTTCTTCAACTTCTTTTTCATTGGACGAAATCAAAGAATTAGGATTGTTTTTGTTGACAGCCGCACAAACTTTGTAAGCAAAAGGCCTGTCAGAGTTTTGCATAAACTCAAAATTAGCTTGCGACAGATTTACACAAACAAGGTGGAAAAATTCGTTGCACTTAGAACATTGTACTTTAGGCTGACCACGGTCAACCTTCTGGTTGCATACACAGGGCATTATAAATAATTTTTTATTTTATTAAAAGTATTTGCAAAATTATCTTTAAAGTGTCCAAGCAATAACGACAACATCGAAACGAATCGCATTACTCTCGCTCACGTTTATTACAGTTCACACAAATTTTGGAGTGTTTTATGTTTTCGGTTACAATTCCAATAGTTTCTCGGTCATTAAACATTTACGCATTATTTTAAACGTCTTTAAAAATTAGCCTGAATTTAACAAGGACATATCGCCCGAATTCTTCATAAAGTTCGATTATTCTTCATAGCAAGTCAATTGACATCACAAAACAACAATTTTGGTGACTATCGTCAGAAAAGTTGTTGTAAAGACTGTTTGTAAATTTGAAAGGAATATTATGTAATGGTTTCTTGATGAACTTGGTTCCTCTTTATGCCTGACATTTCTATAATTTTTGATAAAGCCTTCGTTTCTAGTTTCAGTGAAAACTACAATGTTTTCATTTCGTTTACGAAGTACATCATTCTTTGCTTTATCGATTCGCTCTTTAATTATTATGTGATCTATTTTTTGATTTTGAACCTCTAATGGTGTAGTTTTAGTGTGCTGTGATAGGAGTTATTATAGAATTTTATGGCCTTACACATTTGTGCTGTAATTGGCAGTTTTTCTTCTACATTTAAAGTTCTTATTCGCTCAGCAAGTGTATTGTTTAATCTTTCGATGTCCGAATTTCCTCTATGACTATTTGGTTTAGTAGCGTGATATTGTATATCCTCTTCACACAAAAAATTACGAACATGTTGTCAAAAACAAATTTTTTTTTTGAATTTATATATATATATAGTATATATATATATATATATATATATAGTATATTCGGTATCTTTACATTCCTTTCAGATAATTTGTATTTTAAAACGGTTTACGGCGGTGTCAAGGATTGAGAAGTGGATCGTTCAGGTTTTCTTCCTGAGAATGAATTGTCTGGAATAATTTTTTTAACTATTTATTTCAAATCGGTTTATTTCGCAAGTATCGGAATTAATTCGACTTAAAAAATCAGCAATTTTGCCTTCCTTGCCTTTAATGTAATACTTTTTTGCATCGTATTCCCTAATTGAAATAACCATCGCAATCTCGGATTTATATCTTTTCCCGAATATTTTGTCTGTAGCCACTTAAGTAGCTAGTGTTCCGTTTGTAGATCAAACTCCCTTCCAAAAATATAAGGTCTATAATTTTGCTCCCCAAACTATTGCCAACAGTTCTTTTTCTACTGTGGAATAGTTCTTTGCGAGGTCATTCAGAGTTCGTGAATCAAACAAAACTGGATGACCATCTTGCGTTAAAACCGCACCAATTGCGAAATTACTAGCGTCGGTAATAAGTTTGAAATTTGGATATTTTAAAATGGGCGGATTTGTTATGATGTCTTTAAGTTTTTCAAAGGCAGCAATGTAGTTTGGGTCGTTGATGTTGACCTTTGCATCTTTTTTCAGATACCAAATTATAGGGTAGGCTATTTTGGAATAGTCCTTTATAAACTTTCGGTAGAAACCAGTGATTCCTAAAAATTATTTAATTTGTTTTTTTGAATTTGGAATTTTTAGTTTTTGAATCACATTGATTTTATTTGGGTTCGGCTTTACGCCTTCGGACGTAAGTACATGCCCTAGATATTCTGTTACTTACTTTAGAAATTTACATTTATCTATTTGTATTTTTAATTTAGCTTCTTTTAGTCCTTGAAATATTTTCCTTATATTGACAATATGTTTTGACAGGGATGTGCTAAAAATCAAAATGTCATCTAAATAAACAACACAGATTCTATCCCTAGCCCTATCCGTTGTGGTTATAATTTCATGTTTGATTTCGTGGGTGGAGGAAAGTTTATCACCCTCTTTTAAAAATAGTTCATTAAATTCTAATAATAAATTTTGCATCAATTAATTTTCTTCGGAACTTAAATGTCTTAAATCTAAATTTTTCATCTCGCTTTATTCAAGTGCACAAATTTCTGGGTTATTGTAAAAGTTGTGTGATTCAAAATAAATTACGGTTCCAAAAATTTCCATGTCGATCTTAGCCTTAAGAACGACAAGATAATTTTGGCCTATTATAGCTTGATAGTTTTTAATGTTAAAATGTATGACCTTCCATGAGAAGGTACCTGAGACATGAAATTCTCTAGGTATAGGAGTGATAATTTTGTGCGTGACTTGATTAATTCCATTGAGAGTTGGGTACCAAAGGGGTTTAGGAAGTTCTTGTTCGGGGTAATTTTGGTTTTCAAGGATGTTCGGTTTAATCATACTAGTGTCAGAGCCTGTGTCAATAAGGCATTTATTTGTCTTATTGCCAATTGTTATTGATATTATGAGCAATTTGCATTTCCAGGCGATACTGAAAAAATTACGTCTTCCTGTACATTATCAATATCCATGACCTCCGGATGTTGATTGAAGAAATTCGATTGACGGGTTTGTCCACTGTTCTGGAATAAATTTCGGTTTTGATTCAGACTCGCTGAATTTTGCAAATTATCTAAATTCGAATTTCGAGTTTGACTTGAATTGCTAAAATTCAAGTTTCGATTTTAATTGATGAAATTAGAGTTTCGATATTGATTTGGATTGTTGAAACTGAAACTGAAACTGCTTTACCGTGTTGTTTCATAAAAAATTGCTGATTGTCGTTACGCTCTTGTCGATTTTGTGGGATGTGGCTATATTCCAAATGATTATGCACTTTGTTATTTTCCACATGTTTCTTATGTCTAAAATTTATTGTTCGTCTGTCCCTAAGCAATTTCAATTTAGTATATTTAATAATAATGTCATTCATTTACTCATTTTCACCTAAATGGGCTCTTATTGGCCCATCAATTTTTTCTATCATTATGTCAACTAAATCGCTGTCTACATTTTCAGATTTATACATATTTGGTTTCATAGGATCGGATAAAAATTTCTTTTATTTAATATTTTGATTTTTTTAAAAACAGCAAATAGCCCACTTAAATCGCTTATACTGACTGTTCTGCAAAAGTTAAAAATTTCGGTATACGTTTTTCTGGGGCGAAGCTCCTGGAGTATTTTTGTTTTGACGTCTTCCAATGTTGCACTTTCGTCGAGTTCTTTGCGATCAGCGTTTCCCAATATCTTCTCATTTAGTTCTCTATCTATGTAGGTAGTACTGCTGAAGCTTTTCGTCCAGACCGCAAAGGGCATACAGGTTTCCACTGATCTCATGAAAGCTCCCGAGTTGTATCGCTCATCTAATTGCCGAAACTGTTCAATTACATCCTTCGCTGTCATGTCAAAATTATTGCTTTGTTCCCGTTGTTGATTCTGTTGCTGTTGTAATCCTTGTTGCGCTTGTGCTTCTTGTAGTGTTACAGCCGAAACTGTTGTTCTTGTTGTATTACAGCTATGGCGCGACTGCGCCACTTACAGATATTTAATATTTCTGTTTAATTGATTGATTTTTCTTCTCTCCAATGAAACGAATAATTTAAAAGCTTTAAAAAATATTAATTTAAAATTGAATAAAAATTTTACAATACCGTTCTCGTTTGAATTTTCTTTTTCGACTGACTCAAGTCGAAACTTACAATTAAGTACCTAGTACAACTGTCCATATCTCTCGCTATAAAATGTTCAGCACAATACGATGCATCCTGTACGTGATTTTTAATCAAAACAAAATATGCTTCGACTTCAATGCAAAGCTCGAATGCAAAGTCCAATATCCATTCATGTACAAATATAACACGCACAACATGAATGGATGCAAAAAGCTTGGCCTTTGGCGCTACATGCGGTCATAGTCGACACTGATAAACTGAAGTTCATTGTGGTAAAGGCAAAATGCACTTGCCACAATGGCTGTCTATGTCTTTATCGGTGTCCTGTGTGATTGCATTCCCTCTCTCAATCTTCCTTCCATTCTACACAATGCTCTGCATTCATAGGTATACCCTTTGTGTTGCATGAATCAATAAAAAAAAAATCATAATGACGAACTCATGTCATTATGACCATATTCATTGATACTTGTTTACAAAATAAATATATACTATCAGCATTTTTGGGCAAGTATGTTTACGTTACTGGCAAATACAAATTAAATATATTTTCATTATGTATTTGCCTGTGACTTAACTGTAGTTGTAAGTTGGTAACATACCAAGGTGCGTTCACAATCATACGAAGCATTTTGGACTGATAGCGTTGCAATATTTCGACATTAGAATTGGCGGCTGTAGCCCACAGTTGTATGCCGTAGGTCCATATGGGTTTAAGGATCATCTTGTAAAGGAGAAGTTTGTTATCGCAACATAGTTGCGAATTGCGATTGAGTAGCCAGAAGATATTTCTCAGTTTAAGACTTAGAGCTTTGCGCTTCGTAAATATGTGCGATTTCCATGTGAGACGTCTATCCAGATGCATTCCTAGGTACTTCGCATTGTTTGCTTGAGGGATTCGTATTGCGTTTAATTGCATAGGTGGGCAAGTATTGCGCCGTGTTGTGAATGTTACTTGCATCGACTTGGTTTCGTTCGCCACAATTTTCTAGTTTTTAAGCCACAAGGATATTTTATTTAAACATTTTTGGAATTTGAGTGAGGCAGTGACAAGATCATCATCAATTAACAAGGCAGCAGTGTCGTCTGCGAAGGTTCCAATAACAATTCCATCAGTTGTCGGCAATTCAGCAGTGAAAAGTAGATATAACATTGGGCCCATAACACTGCCGTGAGGAACACCGGCTTTTATATCATATAGAGATGTGATGTCATGACCCTGTTTCACGAAGAAATGGCGATTTTCAACATACGATTTCAAGAACGTGTAAAAATTTATTGGAAGCGTTTTTCTAGCTTTGTATAAAATCCCCTCGTGCTACACACAGTCAAAAGCTTGTGATATGTCTAGAAAAGCGGTAGTGAAGTATTTTTTGGATTTTGGAAGGCTGCGTTTATTTGTTCAACAAGTCAATGAATTTGTTCAATTGTACCGTGACCTTGACGGAAACCGAACTGATGATCAGGAATGAGATGTTTTGAAACAATAATAGGCATTAGCCTTTTCATGAACAACGATTCCAAGACTTTGGAAGGGATAGGTAGTAGACTTATGGGGCGGTATGACTTTGCATCTCCAACGTTTTTTACCTAGTTTTTGGATCATTTTTATTTGTGCGACCTTCCACTGTGGTGGGACAAAGCTAGTTCTCAACACAGCATTGTAGAGTTGGGTTAGGAAGGTTATGGTTGGTGGTTCGTCAGGATTCACCTTTTCGTGGTCACTTTTCGCCCTCGTTCCATCGGGTTTTCGTATTGGGGGTTGTAATTGTATTGGTCTTTTCAATTTATTTGCTGCCTTCCAAAGAGAATAATGAGTTGCAAAAGTTGCTTAGAGTTTTTCAATATAATTTTAGAATATAATGTTTTTGTCCTCAGCTAACAATAGTTTTAACTCTTTTTTACAATTGAAGTGCTTTTTATCGCATTATTATTTAAACTTTGAATAGCAGACAGAGGCTGTCGCTCTTTTGTAGTTATTAGTCGCGAGTCCCAAGCAATGTGCTTTGCAAGCTCCACCACTCATAAATCTGTTGCCAAGTGTCTTAAAGAATATTTCATACTCTTCTTTTTTTATATTATGTTTTGGGGGGCTGTATATAGCAGATATTGTAATTGGCCCTATCCAATCTTCTATTACAATATTTGTAGCTTGAATATGTTGTGTACAAAAGGATGTTGTTTCGTGATGTTTTATATTACGTTTTACCAGTATTGCACTTCCGCCGTATGCTTTTCCATCTGGATGCGTTGTGTGGTAAAAGTTATAGTTGTTGATTTTAAAATGGCTGGTGTGAGTTAAGTGTGTTTCGGATATCAGAAGTATGTCGACTTCATTTATGTCTAAGAACGATTTAATCTCAAGGATGTGGTGTGACAGACCATTTGCATTCCAAATAGCTATTTTTAATTTACCGATTTTGAGAAGAGTTTGATGTTAGATTTATTAATAAGTTTGTCATGGTGGTAAGTTGCTTCATTATCTGTTGTAGGAATGACATCATTTCACGCATATCAGGTGAATTGTTTGGAAATTGAACAATATTTGTTGCAGTTCCATTTTGATTTGGGGTGTCTCTGACACCCCGCGCAGGCTGTTTTTTAGTACAACTTTGAAGGACCTTTGTTGTTTTTGCTTATAAGTACAAAATTCGGTATTTTTGAGTTCCAATTGTTTGACTATAGCGGCATATGCTTCAGACGTGTTTGTTTGTATTTTCACCCGATCACCACTTATTAGTTTTATATCGTTAGCCCATCTATATGGTCATATAGTATCTTATAAAGAGGCTGGATATTAGCGACCTTGTCAACAAATATCGGAGGTGGTTTGTATATCTTTTCCTTTGGTGCAGAGCTACTTTAGTTCTGTTCTTGTTCTACTTCAAAAATTTCGTATCTATTAGGTGTACGTTCAGGGTTACTAAGACAGTACGAGCTTAGCTTTGTTTGTTTCGTATTTTTTTGCCATTACCGGGACTGTTACTCCTTCTTTTTGGGCGCGATACCTCAACCCAACCCTCGTTAAGGCCACATTTTTCTGTAGATATATTACAACTATTTAATGAAACTGTGTTAGTTGCCTTTTCATTGTTTTGCTGGCTTGGTAAAAGTTCACTTAGTGAGGAGCTTCGTTTTCTCTCTATTGTTTGCAGGTTTTGATAGGTCTTGTTTAAATTGCTCAGCCGTTGTTGTTCATTTGATGTTATTGCTTCTGACCATGTTGTTGTTGATGATGTTTGTGCTTGAACCTGCGACTGTTGTTGTAGTTGCTGATGTTGCTTCTGTTGCAATTGTTGTAGATCTTGTTGTTTTTTCGATGTTGATGCGTTGCGACTACCATTTTTACTGTCGCTGTTGATATATTTGGCAAAGTGTTTCCGCTGGGCCCTGACTTTTGCGAATGTTGAACACTCATGATCCGCTGCTGTCTGTTGGACAAGTTTTTGCTAAGTTCGCACACAAACCTAAATAATTAAGAGTAGACTGGTGGCGCTAGTTGCTGAATACCAATGACAGCTCGGAAAGCTGACCGTATTTACACTCCGCGTTTGAGTGAAATTAAAATAAAATATTGTGAAACGGGAATATTGGTTTTTAGAGCGAATTCAACTAAATTTTGATTTATCAAAATTTATTAATTATTTTCATTTTTCCACAACAGTGTCCAGGCTAAAGCAATAGCTCAATCTTGTCATTAAACCTACGCACATCTCCTCAAGAAAAAATAGATTTTAGTATGCAGAATTGCTGTCTAAAAATCACATACACCGGGAGCCGACAAAAATCACACCCAAATTCATTTGAATATACACGAAAAAAAAAAACAAAAAAAAACATTTGACGAACGATTAATTTCACTAAATGGATCTGTTACTGGCTATCTCGTTCGTGCGATTTTACCCCATTAGACTACAGGGTGCACCATCTTTTATGTTGGTATGTGACTTTAAAACAAAACTGCCATTTGGTAATTTGGTCCTTTATAATTTATTTGGACTAGTTTTTGAATATCAATCAAGTGGCCGCCTTTATTGACTAAAGAAAAGTGTGCCCTTTTTGCTGCGTTTTCCACCACTTTTCGAGCACCTCGGGCGGTATAGCGATGATTTTGGCACGAATGTTTGCCTTGACCTAGCCACAGGTCTGAGGCTTGCTGGCGTACATTTTGCTTTTTAAATAACCCCACAAAAAGAAGTGAGGAGAGGTCAAATCGGGAGATCTGGGTGCCCAGTCAATGTAACTATTTTTTGACACCACACGTCCAGGGAATTTTAGTTGCAGAAACTGCATTGTTTGATTTGCGGTGTGGCATGGCGCACAGTCTTGTTGAAACCAGCAACCATTCACACATTTGTGGGCAGACATAACGAGCCAACACCCACCAATATCGATTTCCATCGACTGTATCGCCCTCTCTGAAGAAAAATGGCCCAATGATGGTTTTGGACGGCCCAATCAGTGACTTTTTGGTCATGCAATGGGGTTTCATGGATCTCGTATGGATTCTAAGTTTCCCAAATGTGTTGATTTAGCTTGTTAACGGCGCCAGAAAGTATGATATGGGCCTCGTCAGTCATCAAAACGTTTCAAAAACATGTTGAATCAAGTCAATCGGTTGCTAAATGTTAAAATTAGTCAATGTTTATATACCGACATAAAAGATGGCGCACCCTGTATTTTCTTTGTGGATATGTAAAGTCACATGTCTAAGCCGATAGACCAGAAAGAATTGAGCACTTAGAAGCCAACATTCGCCACGTTATTGCCGAAATAGAGCCTGGTTTACTGCGAACAGTATGTAAAAATTAAACCTCCGCCAGCCACATGCCAAAAATCATATTCAAATATTAAAGTCATAAAAATTATATTTTTAAATCAGTTTTCTGTGTTTTATTTCAATTTAAAGTTCTTGGTCTCTAAAACGCACCCGATATAATACGTATATAAAAAACTGATTAAAATAAAAAAAAAATGTCTCAGTTTTTGAGCTATCGACTTTAAACTTGGCGTGGAATCGTTTCATAAAATCCTAACCACTTTAAAAAAGAGGCTTCTTTTTTGGCTTTCAGATATGAATTCAGCGACCCCCCAAAATCCCCGAGTAACAGATTCCAAGCAAATCGGAACCCTTTCTGGCTTTTGGTCCACAAAGTAGATCCGCTGGCCCATAGTGCGGTGCGCTATGAGCCTTGAAAAACGCATAGTTACTGAAGCATTCTGAAGCTTATTTGTGCACGAGGCATACTACACTACACTACACAAAAAAATACAAAACTACAAACTAAAAAAAAAAGAAATCATTACATATGTTCATGAAAAACACATTAAACAATCATTGAAATTTTCCAAATAACTTTTGACTTAACTTATTCTCTTTTATTTTTTGCAAAATATAAATTTGTATTATAACAAAAATTCAATAATATACGCAAAATGTACTCACTATATTTGAATGATAACAAAATAACATTCGCAAAAAAATTTCGGTTGCACAAAAATAAAAATTTAAAACAAATACTTTCTTTTAATAAATTGAAACAAACAAAATTAGAAATAAGGATTGTCTGTCCAGCGAAAACTTGTCAGCAATTGTCATCTAATTCTCAATGTCCAGGTATGTACCAATGTTATTTTAATCGTAACAAAGATATTGCTTTTCGTTTTATAAATATATGTACATAAGTATGTACATATGTATATGTTTATTCAGTAAAAGAATCGTTCACACTTAAACCTTACATTCATATCCTCCAGATATCTCCCAAAACAGTTCTCAACGTTCAGGCGACAGCTAGAAATAGGTGCTAGCCTAATAATTGGGTTATTTCTTGAGCCAAGGGCTTTGCACTACTTCCACTTACCCTGTATTCCTCAATCAAATTACGATTATTAATAGAACGCTTATTACATAATTAATTTAAATATGTATCACATGAGACATTTTTATCATAATAAGTACTTACTACTTATATAAAATACATACTTATAAATATATTGGGTTATATAAAAAGTATCCGCCGTTACAAGATGATGTTGGTACCTACTGTCATTGGGTTTATGTTTAGTACCTACGCTATCTCCTGACATCTTGCGTGTCGATCTTGCTCCACCAGTTGCTAAATTTCATCAGCTTTTTCAGTGACTTTCAGTGTATTTTTTAGTGCATCTTTTATATCGAAATTATTCGGAACTGAATAGAGCAAATCATTCCTGGATCCGGTGTTCACTCACAGCATCCTCACCATAAACCACACAAATTTTCGCCATGTTTCTGCAGCCGTTTTATCTTTTCTATAGTAATACTTAAAGCATATTTCTTCAGATATTTCACTCATTTTCAAATCAATGTAACTTTTTACACTAGCGACGAATTACAAAATGTAGCCTGAAATGCCACCTTTCAAACATGTGTTCGTTTGACATAATCGGACTAGTGTTGCCAGATTTGTGGGTACCAACGTCATCTTGTACCGAAAAAACGCGGTTACTTTTTATATGATCCAATATATAAGTATACAAATAAACCAACTTCCATATGAGACATTTTTATAAATATACTCGTACATATTTACATAAGCATTAAAGCATTCATATTTGCAAAGTTGAATTTAATTTTTGGGACCGCCGGACATTTTTAGAAAGCTAAAGAGAAAAAAAATACGATTTGGGGGAAAAAGTTGTTATGTCCAGTGGAAACAACCCAGCCGGTGAACAGTCGTTCAACAATTATTAATTGCATCACCTAATTCATCTGTTAGCTCATTAACTGAGTGTTGGTCACATCAGTAGGATTTTGGCTGTGAACAAGACTTCTTGGATGGGGTTGTGGTGGTTGGTTGTTGAAGATATCCAGGTAGCGTGCAGCCAAGCTCCTGGCTTTCCATATGGAGTAACTGATACCCACATCGACTAGGATGAGTGCTGCATAACCCATTGCGAAATGGTGGGTTTTGAAGTTCTTGATTTGTGTTGGAAGATCGATTTGATGTGCAATTGCGGTTTGTATCTCGCTCAAATTTTTTAATTGATTTTTGTAATCGTAGCTATCATCGTTGAGTAACACCAACGTGCCTGGTATGACGTTTTGGCATGTCGTTTTCCATTTGTATCGATGTTGTAGCTCACTTAAGTATTCCGTGCTCCATCACTGCCAAAAGTCATTTCTGAGTTTCGTGACAAAGTTCCATCGTCGCGTTAAATTTCCTTTGAACTCCTCCGCCCCGTTGTCTACCATACTTGTGAGCGGTGCTCCTGTCAATAAATGACCTGGTGTCAATACTGAAAGGTCATTAGCGTCATCAGATAAAGGCGTTATAATGGCCTGGAGTTTAGAAACGCTTCGATTTCAATCATCACGGTCTCCAACTCTTCGTATGTTGATGACGCACTTAACACACTTCTGACGAATAGATGCTTTTGCGGATTTTACTGCCGCCTCCCATAATCCTCCAAAGTGAGGCGATCGTGGGGGATGAAGTGAAATTCAATGCCTTTGTCGCTAAAGTCCGCAATATCGCTTTTCGTGCTTGATCTGTGTAAATCACTTCCTTGAGTTCTTCGAGTCGATTCTTTGCTCCAACAAAATTTGTTGCCTTGTCACAATACAATTTCTGATAACGTCCTCTTCGACTAATGAAATGCTTCAGGCATCCGAGAAATACTTCTGTTAGATCGCTTATTATCTCCATACGAACAGCTTTAGTAGCGAAACAGCAGAACCCTGCGACATAAGCCTTCTGTGGTCTTTTTCCTCGACTCTTAAAGTGAATCCAGGATGGGCCGCAGAAATCCACCCCCGAATTGATAAATGGCCTTTATCGGCCAATATCTTTGCCGAGTGATTGCTAACAACCCTTGCGCTCCCACGTGTGCATGGACTTCGTGCAGATGCGTCATTATGAGTTTGGTAAACGGGTCGGCATATGGTTGTATGACCTGATGCTTTGCGTCATATTGTAAATCAGAATTCTTGAGCCGCCCTTCGACTCTCATGATGCCGCTAGTGTCCAGAAAGGGGGTGAGGTTACTGCTTCCGCTAGTGACAAGCCCCTTTGGCAGCAATTGTTGTCGATCGATTGGGAATCCTCTGCCTTGGACTTCCATCACGATTATAGGTCCTGCCTTGTCTAGTTCAGCAAACACCAGCTCTCCGCTTCGCATCTTCGCCTTTGGCCGACAGTTTTCGATGAAACGGATGATGTAAGCAGTGACTTGAAGGAGACGGATGAACGAATTATGATGATTAACTTGGTCAATAACGTGAGTCGTAGATTGACGATTAGTTTGGTCAATAACGTGAGTAATAGTGTTTGACGCTAATGTAGTTGTCCGTATTTCCAAACCGGTGTCAATATGAGTTGCTGGTGTTGTTCCCACAGTTGTCCGCTGCCGGATTTTCAAAAGGCATTGGTCACGTGGAGGTTGAAGTGGCCAAGTCGTTATGGATCCATGTAGGAATCTCGGGCCATACAGTCAGAACATGTTGTCCACTAATTTGGCCGGTTGTAGACCTCTTGATATGAGATCGGCGGGGTTCTCTTGAAATGATACATGGTGCAATTGTTGTGGATTTGTCACTTGCTGAATCATGGAGATTCGATTGGCAATGAAGGTGTGATAGTTAGATGAATTTACATTTATCCACCTCAACAATGCTGTGGAATCGGTCCAAAAGTATGTGGTTACGCCTTTAAGAATCATACTGTCTTGAAGCTTCTGCATTAGGTCGACTGCGAGTTTTGCTGCACACAGTTCCAATCTTGGCAGTGTTATTTGTTTTGTGGGTGCAACCCGTGATTTAGCGCAAGGAAAACGGACTATCACGACACCGTGAGACTGTGTTGTCCTCATGTAGGCCACGGCTCCGTAAGCGCATTCTGATGCGTCAGCAAAGATGTGGACCTGAGGATCATTGGGCTTTGTATGTCCAAAAACGTGGCGAGGTATGCTGATAGATTGTAGTCGATTTAAGTTTTCTTTGAAGGTAAGCCAGGTGTTGCGTAGTGGAGGTGGAAGTTCCGTATCCCAGTCGATTTTTAGTTTCCATAGCTCTTGGATAAATATTTTTGCTGTATTTGTCACTGGAGCGATGAAACCAAGGGGATCAAATATGCGAGATATGCCGGTTATATTATACGCTGTCCGTGTGGTGATTTTTCCTGATTCAATCTCTACGGTTTTTATTCTGAAATCGTCATTAGAGGGATTCCATGTCAATCTCCCATTGTCTTGATAGTATCGTTGTTGTCCCCGATGTCTGCCTTTACTTCCCAATCTGTAAGCGGGATGTATTCAAGTAGCTTTGGGTGGTTAGCGCACCATTTTCTTAAATTGAAGCCTGCAGAGCGCAGCGTGTGTTGAAGTGTTAACTGTATTTCACGCGCAGTGGGAAGATGATTAGATCCACTCAGCACGTCGTCGGCACCAAAATTTGATTTTATAACCTCTGCTGCTAATTTATACTTGTTTACTTGATCCTCAGCCAGAGCTTGCAGTGTACGAATAGCCAAATATGGTGCAGAAGTTGTGCCATATGTGACTGTCGTTAATTTGTAGCATTTCATTTGGGTCTTCTCTCCAAATCAGCTGGTATCTTTAATCATCTTCATCTATTTTTACTTGTCGATACATTTTTTCAATGTCTGCTGTAAAGACAAATGGCGAGAGACGAAAGCGAAGCAGAATGGTAACGACGTTGTCTTGGATGGTAGGTCCCGTGGCCAGAAGATTATTTAAAGAGAGATTGGTTGACGTTTTTTGCCGAAGCATTGAATACTACTCTTATTTTCGTTGTTGTGCTGTCTGGCTTGAACACGGCATGATGTGGAAGGAAGTAGTGTGGGTTCTTTATATTATTCACATTGATCTCTTCCATGTGGCCAAGCTGCTCGTACTCGCGCAGGAAAGCTGTGTAAAGAGTTTTGAGCTCTGGACATTTGGTCATTTTCCTTTTGATGGCCATGAAGTGCTGCAAAGCTATATCCCGTGATTCTCCAAGTTGATCTGGATTGACTTGAAATGACAACTTTACGATGAACCTCCCGGTATTGTCTCGATGAACATTTTGTAGATAATGCTCTTCACAACGACGTTCGGCAGCTGTGAAATTGTGATTGCGTGAGTCACACATTTCGAGTTGCCAGAATTTTTCCAGGGTATCATTCAGAGTACCATCCTCAATGGAAACGCCGCAAGTAATAGCTGCATTGGGAATATCTTGTTTACCTACAGCTATCCGGTCGAACCGTTTATTTTGTAGCATCGGCTGTCCCATTCCAAGGGTCAATTGTCCAGTGGTTAATGCGGCGTATCTCTGGATTCATGAATTCAGGGTCAGCCAAGTGAAGATTGTCAGGAATGTTGGTTATGTTAATTGTATTTGTTGGTTGTCTGGAAACAATTTCTGGCAAGACATGGGCTTCAATTCGGCTTGTGAAATTTGTTACATTCGAATGGAGTAGATAAGATCGTGAACAAATATCAACGATTGAATCTTTCTCCTCGTTTCAAGAGTTTTCAAGCCTAACAGCAAAATTCGGGAATCATAGGAAGGCAAAGATTCTCCCAAACTCAAAGTATGAAGTGCAAAAAGTGAAAATGATTTGAATTTTTTCCAATCGAAAACAGTGAATTGAATAGTAAGGACTCCAAATAAACGAGGCATACTCTAACCTTGACCTTACAAAAGCATTATAAAGAGAAGTCAGAGTATACAGATCAGAAAATTCAGAGCTATTTCTGCGAACAAAGGCAAGCAAAGAATATGATTTTGGGACTATGTAATTTATATGGTCAACAAAGGTAAATTTAGTGTTTAAAATTACTAATAAGTCTTTAATTGACTTAACATTAAGTAAATATGTACCAGCAAGGGAATAAGAAAAAGTAAATATATCCTTCGAGAAAGTCATTGAATAACACTTGATGAAATTTAATGGTTACAAATTTAATAAACTCCATGACAGCAGATTACCAAGATCAGTCTGTAAAAGAGCAGCATCGTTTAAATTAGCAATATTGCTGAAAAGTTTTAAATCATCAGCATAAAGTATGAAAAGAGCAAAGGGCCAAAAATGCTCCCCTGTGGTACCCCAGAAGAAGCAGTAAATTGATATGATTTAACTCCATTTATCTCCATGAAACAGACTCTACATTGAAGATACGATTGGATCCAGCTCAGGAAGTGAGAATGGAAACCCATTTTAGACAGTTTTGCTAATAAAACATTGTGACATAAAACCTTGTCGAAGGCCTTAGAAAAATCTGTATAAAGAACATCAACTTGATGTCCCAATTCAAAAGATGTAATGCATAAACGCGAATAGCCTATTCTTAATCTCACTTTCAGAAAGTTTAGAGACATTCGATAGCATAGAAATAGGTCTATAATTGGAGATATCATTCTTGCTACCGTCTTTAAAAATTGGTGTAATAGCAGCCATTTTCCAACAGCCAATAAGAGTACCAGCCCTTATAGATCTATTCAAAATATCACGGAGAGGCTTACATAAAGACAAAGCACATTTATTAAGCAAAATAGAGGAAATACTATCATTATCATTATCATTATATGAATTAGCAGTTACATAGTTAGACTTAAAAAAATCTGTGAATACATTAACCGTATCTTCAATTGTTAAAGAATGAATACCATTGTAATTTGTTGAAGTAGGAATACAAGAGCCGTCCCGCTTGGACTGAATAAAATGCCAAAAAGACTTAGGATCCAATTAAATATTGCTCACAGCGTAAAATATAATGCTTGTAGAGCAATTTATTTAAAAAATTAAATTCTCTCATATAGTGAACGTACATTGTGTAGAACTGGGGATCATTAGTTGACTTAAATAATTTTATATTTTAATTGCGCAGATTTTTTAGTTTTTTAAGACCCTTTGTGTACCATGGTAACTTATACATTTTAGGCGCAAAGTGTGGGATATGCTCCGAGCATATATAATGCAATTTAGCTTTAAATAACTCAAAACAGTCCGCAACATTCCGATTTAAAAACATATCATTCCAGCTAAGATTATCAAAAATATTAATTAAGAGCTCAAAATTGCATTATTTAAAGTTAAAATAATTATTTGTGCATACATTGCACAAATTCATAGAACTCAAATTCTAAAACAAGAGGAACATGGTGAATACCTGATGAAGAAATAGGGCATAAACATCTGAAACATGAGCTTTAAAATTTTTAGAGAAATGAATTTATTTGAATTAAATCAATGCTATATAAACTATCAATAAAATAAATTTCATTAGAATTATTTATATTAGATGGAAACAGTACATTATCGAGAAAACCAATTTTACTAAGACTGAAATCACAGGACGCATAAGTGCTTATCCGTATTCTTAAAAGATAATTGTAAACTAACAATGTTATCGACATGCGCAGCATATAAATAATATGAGCTGTTAGGTGGAATATAAGAGGCGCAAATGTAAAAAGCACATTTTGTATTATTTATTGTAACACAGATTTGATCAAGTAGCGTATCACTATTTTCCAGCATACAAATTGAAGTGCAAAGACTACGCTTAGCAGCAATCAAAACACCTCCACTCCGAGGGAGACCAGTTTTAATAGCATCTCTATGCGATAAACATGATAAATGTTAGAGTTAAAGAATTCAAAAAAATCTGCATTCAGCCAAGTTTCAACGAAGACAATTATGTCAAAATCACCTTGGGAGGTCCAATAAAAAATAGAATCGGCTTTTGTTCTTATTCCAGGCATATTATTGAAAAATAATTTAAGTTTAGTGCGAGTTCCAACTGCATTACTATTATTAGGAACATAATCAACAGTTCTAGACAGAGTAAGTGAATCATTATCATGAACAGGAGCTGCAACCAAATTGACAGGCGAGCAAGATGGAAGAGCAGTCAGCAACACTGCAGGCAAATCTACAGCTTCGGTATATTCATATCTTCTTTCGATAAAAAAGAGAAATTTCGCACACGTATATTAGCAGGCCACAAATTTGGATTAAATACTTTATTTAAATCACTTGAAGATATTAATAATTTAAAGCTGACTCTCTTTAAAGTAGTAACGTCCATCCCTCTTTTAACAAGCCGGTAACAAGTGATTCTATCTCTAAGAATATCTGTTTGCGCACATACTTATGTATGTAATCAACTACATTATCAGAGGTAACCGTAGGTTTAAAGTAAGAGAGATGAAGAGCTCTCTTAGACACGGCAACATCAACCTCATCATTAGCATTACATCCAACAATATTTTTTTTACGATTATTTCTATTTGATTTTTTATTACTTTTGTTACGCACCACTCAAAAGCCGATGTCACAGGCAGAGGAGAGAGAAAATTATCATCAGACAGTGATTTGGCAAACGAAACAGATTCAGCAGGCAACACAGCAGAAGATGAGCATGGCATAGCAACAGCAGCAGTAACAGTAAGAGCAGGAACATCCCCAGTACTCAAAACCGGTTTGGAGAGAGCACGCGAGTTGAAATCAGCAACAAACGAAGATGGTGAAGCAGTAGGCAATGGAGACAACAATGCAGGCAATGAGGATACCACAGCAGAAGGGGGAAACAGGCGGCACAGGGGCCAACCGTGCAACAGCAACAACAATTTCGGCTGTGCCTATGTTATTGCAAGCTTTAGAACTAGAGGGCAACGACACTTTTTTCGGCAAATTGTTTTTATCATTATTTTGCAAAAACCAAGCATTTTCCGCACCCAAAAATGTTTTGATGACATTAACGTCAGTAACTAGTTTATTTAAAATATCAATAAAATTTGTAGAGCCGCCAATACATCTCGAACAATTAAAAACGACATTAGGGTGATTATTGATACAATCATACAGATTGTCATCAATATCAACACACAATTTATGATGCAGATTGTTACAAATATTGCAGCACAGAGCTGCATCCTTAGCAGTTGATTTGTTGCAAATGGCGCAACGAGATCGAAGCTGAGACATACCGAAAAAATAGACAACCGGTCAACTCAGTGGCTGTCGTAATACTTCTTGGGGTCACCAAAATGTTTGCTCGTTAGCTTTCGTTCTTGTACCAATGCTAATTGAATTGTTGAAATGAAGTGGACTCCAATACTTGTGGTCAATCACTAAATTTATTTAAAATAAATTGCTTATATTTATATCGCCTAAATGCTAACACAGTAGAAACCACCAAATTACCAATTGTCGTTGATGCGATTTGCCCGAGCCAAAGAATTCCAGAAGATCATATTGCACGAGGTGCCGTAATTACGGCATGCAATATGATCCTCTGAGTGATTTGTGATGGGAGAGGCTCAAACAAGTAGAAAAGGTTGGGTAGAGAATATGGTGGAGAATAGCTATACCCTTATTTTCGAGAAGCTACTAGGATTCTAAAGGGCTCCTGGGGAAGTCTTAGGCATTTAATCATTTGCATATAATTGCCCATGGTGTCCTTGTGAACATTTCCACCATAGAACTGATAGTTTTTACGCTACTGGAGTATTTGAAATTAAGCTCTGGCCTGATTCAGCGCTGTATATTGCCCTATATCACTAGCACCGTCGTTTATAACTCTACGCTCCTAACAGCCTCTCATCATTGATGGTCAATGTGAACGTCTCGCCGCTATATATTAAGACGAGAAGGATGAGGGACTTATAGAGCATTATTTTCGTCGGTCGAGAGAGGCTCTGCTTCTCAATTGTGCACTGAACCCGTAGTAGCACCTTTTAGCAAGAATTAATCTCCGCTTGATCTCAAGGCTGACATTATTGCTGGTATTAATGCTGGATCCTAGGTAACAGAAATCTTTGACGACTTGAAAAATATAATTGCCAACAGTAACATTTTGTCCAAAACGCAGTGCCTTCTCCCTTTCCAGCACTGACTGATCGCGGATTGGTGCCAATGATGTCAATATCATTAGCGTATGCCAGCAGCATGACACTCTTGTAGAAAATAGTGCCAGAGATGTCGATGTTCGCAGTTTGAATTATTTTCTCCAGCATAAAATCGCACGATAGGAAGTCTTGGGAAGTTGACAGGAAGTTGATTTGGATGAAAAAGATGAGAATAACCAGGCCCTTTGAGACCTGGTTGGTATACCTCTCTTATTTGTGGTCGCTGTAGCGTACTGTTATGCAGAGTGTCCGGGGTTCGAATCTCGGCACAGGCGAAATCAAAAAGAAAAAAAAAAGAAAATTATTTTTTCTACACGGCACTACCTCTTGGCAGGCAATGGCAAACCTACAAGAGTCAAAATTGCCCATGAAAATCTTTTCACTTCGCCGTTCGAATTCGACATAAAGCTGTAGGTCCCTTCCATTCATGTACAAATATAACACGTACAATTTGAGTGGATGCGAAAGGCTCGGCCTTTGGAGCTAGATTCATAGGGAATGGAGAGCATGAGTTTTGAATGTATAAATACAAATTAAAAAATAATAGAAAAATATTATAGTGAAAAGAAAAGACTTTGGTGGACCCAGTGAAGGAAAGTTAAAGTGATGTCATAAGGTAAGCACGGAAGTCGTTCATACCAACGAAGAGAAGGTAGCCGCAGTAAATGACTGGCTCTGTTCGAAAAATTTAAAAATGAACGTCGAAGTTTCCTTGTATTATGCAGTTACTATTGAAGATTTGTGCCCGGTTTTGCAAACGTTTGCAGGAGTTGACAAGGAAGAATTGTCATTTTTGATGGAATGAGGACTAAGAAAGACCACTGACCACTGACCACTCAATTGCTATCTACATTGTTGTTATTCTGTCTATGGCAAACATAACGTTCATTTGGTGCGTGTTAAAAAAAATACATTCATATGTAGATATACTCAAACAAGATATACTAGCTAAAAATTCGGAAAATTGTGTGGAAAAAAATTTGTTTCTCCAAAAGTACTTAAACAAAAGAGTTATGTATAGAGAAAAGATGTTCAACTGCACTATAGGAGGGGTTGACTGTGTTATAATTGATAATTAATTTCACCATTCACCTCGAAAAGCATCAGTCGCCAATTCCGTGAAGTTTCTCTTCAGCCAGTCATAAACTAAGTATATCGTGGATCACGCTTTTAAACGACCTGTTGTTCTTTTTCATCTTTTTTTTTGGCTAGGTGACAGCACTTAAAAGATTATCAGCATCCTCGTAATGATTGTGCTTCATCGATATCATGGCTTTATCTCGGTTTATTGTACCCATAATAGCGGCTTGGTAACAAGCTATTAGATAAGCCAATATTACTGAGGAATCTCAGTAGGAGTTATGACTTCAAGGCTTCAAAATTCCTACTTTCTGAGTGATGGTGCCCCAAGTATCTCTTCCTTCCGCCAAGTATCTCCGCTTGAAAAATAATTGGAGTGGTTCTCATAGCGTTTGGATTTTGGACCATATACCCTTGCACCTGCTACTTTGTCTGATCTCGAGTAGTCAGTGCAGCACTTTTATGTGTAGTGTCTATGGAAGGGTTATGGAACATCTCAGCATTCCACCCTCTGTTGTTGCTAAGTATAACCTTAAACAGTTTCTCTAAGTTGTACTTTTTGTTCATATCATCTCTAGGGAGGGGGCTATGAAGCCGAACGATTCAATTTAGTTGCCGAATATTTTTATACAAGCCAGGTTTTAAAGAATATGTAGTTAAGTTACAATAGTAAATTCAAAAAGAAATCGGAGTTGTTGTTATTGGCCTCTGGGATTCTGCTGGAAATTATGTATTTTCATAGCCTAGTGAAAGTTGGGTGTATTTTTAAATTATTTTTATTATTTCAAATATTTACATAATTTTTTCAAATTTGTAATTATAAAATTATTTTAAAAATAGCGTTAAAACAAGTATAAAACAATTGCACCTATATGTAAAAATGGTTTAATGCACTGAGAACATAAAATTCTTATGTACATATATAAAATCAGCATGCATTGAAACGAGTGACATTTTTTAATTTTAATAATTAATTAAGCATGTAACTAGCACATCTTATAATGGTACTTAATATTATAAAAAAAATAGTAGTAATACATAGAAATAATAATTAGACCTTTGACAAAACAAAATATTAAATTTCATTTATTATTATTTTCAATTTCTTGCTCCTCTCCAAATTGGAAGTATTTTAAGTTTAAACTATAACTCTTGAGCCAACATAAATATGTAGATATGCATAGATTGGAAAAACGGTTCTGCCTACAATTTAAAAGAGAATATGAAATCTCTTATGAAGAGAAAAATTTTTTAGGCTTGTCGAATGACTTCGCGCCTGACTCCTTTGGCACTCGCTTTCATCTGTTACGAAAAAATATGTCAATATTTTTGTGTACAGAGTATAGAGCAAAAACTATGTATATTCGTTAAAACCACAAAGTGAAATTAGTGCAAAAATTTAATTAAAAATCGCAAAGTGTGTGCCCTGCGTTGCGACTGTGTCGATCGATAGGTCGAACGATAAGTTATATAGTGTATGGCCGGCATTAATTTTAGATGAGCTCACTCTCTAGGTAAAACATTACCTACTTACCCCGTTACGCATGACTTAACTCTAAAGAGCGAATAAGGCTATCATGAGTTTCATTAGTCATTTGAAGCCTATAAAGAGCGGATATGGAAAATTTTCCGAGCCTCTCACTTTTTTACTAGTCATTCAATTTATTTTATTACTAGTATGTGGTCGCTGTGGTGTAGTGGTAGTGCGTTGGACTGCTACGCAGAGTGTCTGGGGTTCGAATCTCGGCACAGGCAAAATGAAAAAGTAGAAAAAATAATTTTTCTACACGGCACCACCTCTTGGCAGGCAAGAGTAAAAATTGCCTATGAAAAGCTTTTCACTTCGCCGTTCGGATTCGGAATTAAACTGTAGGTCCCTTCCATTCATGTACAAATATAACACGCACAACATGAGTGGATGCGAAAAGTTCGGCGTAGGCCCTCCATGGGCTGTTGTGCCATTAAAAGTAAAGTAAAGTAATGTACAAAAATTGACCCGGCAAACTTTGTTTTGTCCAATTTGTGAAATTTTTTAAATAAATCATATTTTAAAACACATGCTTTACTGTCATACTAAATTGTGTACAATGTTTTTAGTCTCTCCATTTTCGGCGGCAGGCTACATACAACTGTCCGTGGGAGAAGCATGAGATTTCCAAATCTAAGTCACACTTTTGCATAAACTTACCTAATTTTTTTAAAAATAGTTTGGATTTCACATTTTTTCCTGAAATTAATGATTTCAGTGGTTCTGCTGTTGGTTTTAATGCTGGTAAAACATCTCTTCCTTATGAACAATATACCCCTAAGGCTTCATTTGTAAATTTTAGAGCGTGTCAAAAATTACATTCTTTATCCACCAATACATTCTTTATTACCAATTATAATCATTCGGTATGAGCCGAATATTCAGTCGAATTCAGGATCATACTTATTTAAATGCAATGCGATTAATTGGTGATAACGTGATGCACTGCGGTTCGGATTCGTGATCTACCGATGTTTACACGATCAATTTAATTTAGTCATTTGCAACACAAATAATATTTACACAATTTAAAATAAAACGCTGAACATTTGTATTATGTGTTTTTCTGCTCCTGTGAAATTTGCGAGTTACGAAGAACGCAAACGTACATATGTTTGTAGTGGGATTGGTTGCAACGCCAATACAACAGTCGGATCAGGACAAGGTGGCAACACTCAGATCAGGAAGACGACAAAAGCATATATTCCTGTCCTGTAGCGAATTTGCGTGGAGTCAGTCGCACGTTTTTGTTTAAGCAAAAAGAAACGACGTGTCGGTCGTGTATTAAACTCTTATTTTAACTATTCTAATTTTATTTGTAAATAAAACTTGTCTATTAAATAAACTTTGTAATAAACCTTTCATATCCCACAAGTATAACGCGAAAAAACTATGCAGCTCCCCCAACTTTTCTTTTTCCTTCCTTTACAATACTGTTCAACCAAAGATCTTAGTTAAAGTTTGTTTTCTTTGATATTCTTTACCTCTTTTTTTCGTGTAGAAGGGAACACTAAGGCGGAGTCAAATTTTTAAGATAACTAATACAATGTCGAATAAATATAAATATAGAAATAGGTACCTGAAGTTACTTATTAGTGGAAGTGTTTGAACATAAAAATATTTTGCACGCTCATCAGAATATGAGCCAAATCAGACCGGGAAAAAACCTTTTCGTAAATATCTCCACTCCAGCGCCACGGTCCATTCTCCGTTAAAGTATTTCTTTGCACATATGTATATTCTGAATATGAACTAAATCGGACCATAAATACAATTTACCGAAATACATCATATTATTAGTTTAACTACGTCCTTATTCAAGAAGATTCAAAAGTACTATCCCAAATTTTATTTGCTAAAAACTTTTCCAGGACCATAACGAATAAAACAAAAACGGAATTACGCAAATCAACGCGAGTTCGTACAAAAATTCCATGGAAAAGGCACTTTCAGTTTTTCCCGAATTTTCCAATTTTCCGAGCAACTTTTCCAATTTTTCTTTCCTGATTCGGAACATTACGAAAATTTAAGATAAAAAAAATTTTCAAATCCAATCTAAATAATTAATTTTGCTGTTTTTCGGACATTTTTGACCTTGCTGCTAACGGCTATACTACACTTCACAGCTCATAGCCGAACCATTTTCATAAAAGTTTGGGAAATTTACTATACGATATAATAAAGTATAACTACCTTCCCATTGTGGACGAAGTGGACTGTGGTAATTCTGAGGTAATTCTAAAACTCAGTTTGCACGTTTCTGATGTTAAGTAACCAAAATTAAACTCTTATAAGCTACATTTATCTAGAACATATTAAGCTTTTGTAAACCCTCGTAATCGGGTAAAAGACCAGAGAGATACAATGGGTTAATATGTATACTACTGTGGGCAAAAAGTAGTAAGACTTTTTAATTTAAATTTCGCGCGGAAACCCATTCATCAAAATATTATTTTTACTTTATTTATATTTACTTTAAAGGGGACGAAATAGATTTGGAAGAATGAAAATATTTGAAATTATGAACAAAGTCTTACTACTTTTTGCCACAGTAGTATTCTAAAAAATCAGGTGCTGAAAATTATTTACTTTTGTAAATAATTTGTATTGATTTAACAGGCACTGTGGATATTCTTAATATAAAAACCAGCAGTTAACTTGGCAATATTGAGCGATAAAATATCAAATTAAAAATTGACAGTTAACTGATTCACTGAGTTAACTCGTGAACCTGGGCCTAAGTATTGTTTTTATTCTAAAGTACCATATGCCCTATAGGTAGCCTGTTACGTAGAGTGTCCGAGGTTCGAATCTCGGCACATGCAAATGGCTATCATACTATGATAGTTCCGGTAGCTTTATTCTAAGTGTTGTTTTTATATGAAAGTGTTACGAACTGTAGGTTATAATTTCCAATCATTCTGATAGATGTCCTGTGTCTTATGAACTTAGTCCCCATTTACACACAGAAAGTTTTGTTGCCGACAAGTCGACTTCGTTTTCGAGGCCAAAGTGGCAAAAGGGGACTGGTACAGACTTGCTCGTACTAAAAATTTTCGTTTATCCTCTCTTGCTTATGAGACCAGTATTCTTCCGAGTTTCAGTATTCCCCGTATTATTACCATTCCAACCATAACCTCTTCGTCCATATAGTTTGTATAATAACTGAGTTATAAATTCCGATATTGTTGACTTCGATTTTCTCGAAACTCCGATGAAAATCACTTAGGCCGTGGCTACATTGAAAATTTTGCTCGGCGAACATCAGAAAAGTTTTACACCGAACACGATATGGTGGGTTTATCGCGCACTTAGTAACCAAAATGTAACCACGGCTGTACAAATTTTTTCATAGTCATTTTCTTGAAACTGGCCAACTCCCTCAGGTAGTTTGTAATTTGAATCTGCAATGTGACACAAGGCGTACAGTAAACCCTGGTTAAGTACTTGTCTTTTAAGTGCTATTCAGGCTTAAGTGTCATTACGCCGGCAACTATTCTCTGCAAATATCTATAGAAATTTCCCCTATTAAGTATCTTCCCCGCTTAAGTACCTCAAAAACCTGACATCTTCAACTAAGGTACTTAACCGTGGTTTACTGTACCTTTCAATCCAGATATAACCAATAATATAAACAGTTTACTAATGCTTACATATGATATTTCATAAAACAATTAGCCTGGAAAATTGAGAGAATGCTCGTAAATGACAAGAAATCGAGCCCACCTTTATTGACCCTTTTAGTTGTCTGAGCATTACTCTATACATAGGATTTTGGAGCAACAGTTAGTTTGCTAGTTGATTAATGAATTATTATAGCATGGATGATCATATGGAAAGTAGTCTTCCAGAGGAATAAGACCAAAACTGACCTTCTGTCCCCGCTAATAAATTTTTTTCTCTATTATAATGACAATTGATACAATGTTTTTTGGTTTTCTAAAAAAATATACATTTGTGTGGGAAGATATCTACATAATAATAATTTTCAATAAATTTAGGCTGCTATCATTTACCTAACCGAAAGTAAGAAACTGCCACAGATACTAAGTACCGCTTACCCCATTTTAACTTTACTTTTTTCGACATCCCATATCAGCTGATAGGCGAGGTTTCGTATAAGCCGTCGATGTTCGCAGTTTAACCAAGTTTTTTTTGTTTTGGTTTGTCCCATCATGACACTGCGTTTTGAGAAGATGTCTGACATTGTTTTTTTTTTTAACGTAGCATTAGAATTTATACTTTTATACAATTTTTACCAACTTTTGCTACGGAGCTCCCTCAAGAAAAATTTGAAGTTTAAATGGAAGTTCAAAATAGTTTCCTTGATTAGTAAAAATTTTATAAACGTAAAAAAAATAATTAAATATGTCAGACATTGAAAAGGGGTGAGGGCTTTGCGTCTCCGTATAAGGAGGGTCTTCAAGGAAAGTTGAAATAGTGGAGAAAGAGTAAATAGCAACAGTTGATACAAGCTTATTTGTAATGATAAACGTATATACATACTTAATTAGGTACCTTCTCCACCTCGATTTACCTTTGCTGGATTAGAGGCTTATGGATGGTAGCGAATCTTTTGAAACTTAAGACTTCGTAAACAATAATGATCTTTTAAAAATTTCGGTAAATTGTCTAAAGATGAGAAAAATACCCCCGCTATTCACCAAACTCATCGATACGTAAATCGAGGTTGTCAAGATTACAAAAAATTAATTTTAAAATTCGTGTAAGGGCTTTTGCAAATTAAGGAGCGATATGTATGTTTGGTTTTCTAAATTATGTAAAACAACAGTTATATTGTAAATAGGATAACAAAGAAAATTCTTCATAAAACTTATATATTTATATATTTACCTTATATTATCTCGTTTCATCTCTTTCCGTTTTTAATTTCGGCTCAAATGCTCACGATATCGATGTTACATATGTTTACTTAAAAACTTTATCACAATAATCTATCGCTGTTAATTTTCAATTACATCAAAAAAGCAGCAAGACGTCAGGAAATAATTAAGATCACCGAACAACTAATTGAGGCTATTAACAGTGGCGATTTTGACGGATACACGTAAGTACCCACACACCAGCATTTCCTTTATAACCCCCATCACAAAATTATTCAGAAATCGATAAACTTTTGGCAAAACAACTTATGTCTTACATACAAAATTTCACCTTTTTTTTAATTTGATGAATTTTAACTTCTCCTAACTCTTTAAATCTAGTCCTTTTAGTTTAATAGGACTAGATCATAGCATAGAGATAAAATCTGCAGAAGTGAGTCCCATTAAAAAAAAAGATCAAAATTCGTATGTGGAGATAAGTTGTTTTGTCAAAAGCGCACGAAATATAATAATATAATATAAGTACCTCTGTATTTTAAAAATATATGTACATATCGCTCGTTTGCTACAAGACTGTCATAATTCAAAAAAACATAAATTCTGAGAATAACACATTTAGAATTTTAAATTTACCAATCACTCCATACAATTGATAACGATAAATACTCTTCTCATGTGAGAAGAGTTCATAAGATACAATTGAGACTGATCGAGGTCGTTCTTAGTGGGCAGCGCACTATTCTCTCATCCGTGAGGTTTCGGGCTGTATTTCCGTCTAAGTCTATTTGTTAATTCGCTTTCATAACCATTTTACATTCCAACCAATATGAGGTGAATGGGAATTATAAGAAAGTGTACAAGTACACCTCTTGGCAGGCAACGGCAAAACTACCAAGTGATAACAAATTGCCACTCCGCCGTTAAACTATAGGTCCAACCATATGGTATCACAATGCGCTGTTCTGCCCTAAGTATGCCCTACTATAGGACAGCCACTCTAACCTTACCTAATGACAGCCTGAGCTCGAAAACAAGCTATCCACAAACTGCAAGCAAAAGTGAGTCACAAATGTTTGCGTACAAAAAGGAACCACTTGACGAGTGAAAAAACGAATTAAGGAATATCTTCCAGTGAAAACGACTTACATAAACACATAACTCGAATTTGCACGCGCTGTTAATGACTTAATTTTGCTCACTCTTATAGACTTTTCTTTATAAACGCCTATACTACTTTTGAAGTTAATTGGAATTTTTTCATGCTTAGAAATAATTCAAAAATACTTTTAAAACTACAATTTCCAAATTAATACGATGAATTTGGATTAATAAAAGTACGGGCAAAGAATATAATTACATAATACAATATATAAGCAGCCCTTAACGGTTATTAATAATGATAATATTAATTCTCCTATCTCTTTAGAGATTCCAAGTAATGAAGGGATATATTGCCTTGCACTATCATTAAAATATTAAATATTTGTAAATAATGTCATTCCGTACATATGTATTATATATTAACCGTATAAAGTTCGCTATAGAAGCCGTAGCACTCAAAATTGCGGGTGGGTGAAGTAAAAGAGGAAGAGCAAAACCATCCAAACCAAAAAAGTAGTAAGTATAGAAAATTTTTCTTCAAAGGGCTTGAATAAACTTTCTTTGTCTCGTTCGAACGAAGTTGTGTTGTTGTTTTAATGTAGTGATTGTTTCTGCAGCAATTAACCATCGTCATTCAGATTTGGTGCATTTATGAATGTCCAGAAGAGGAAAGGGTAACGAAACACTGCGCATAGAACAAAAGTGAAAAATATAATTTGCTAAAGAAAAAGTGAACTAAAAAATTCCATAGAGCAAAAACAAACTTCGTTCTGCTTTGCCTATTTAATTTTTTATATGAGCGTAAGTTACAACTTTTCGTTTGTAAAAACAACCATACATCCTTCTGCTAGTGGTTATTTTGCATTTAAGTTTGTTTATCTTGTTGGTGCATTTTATTTAATTTGTTTTTTTTGGATTCTCTACACAGTATAAACATTTTATTTTATATAAAAACTATGTTTATTGATTTTTAGATTTCATTGGCTCAATCAATCAAGGATTTTGCTTCAATTTCTTTATTTCAGGGCCAATCAATATCATCAAAAATCCTTCAAAATAAATTTTATTTCATAAAAGGAAGTTAAAGCTTAGAAATAACTTTTTTAATTTATGTAAGCTCTCGCTCAGTAACTTTTATTTTGAAAATCTTTAAAAGAGTGCGCAAATAAGAAGTTTATTTGAGTTTTTTGCACTAGACTAATATTGGCAAGAAATCTTGTAAAATATTGGATCATATGAAAAGTATCCGCAGTTTTTAGTGTTGATACCTGCAAATCTGGCAACTTACTTTACTTACTTTTAATGGCACAACAGCCCATGGAGGGCCTAGGCCGAGCTTTTTCGCATCCACTCATGTTGTGCATGTTATATTTGTACATGAATAGAAGGGACCTACAGTTTAATGCCGAATCCGAACAGCGAAGTGAAAAGCTTTTCATAGCAATTTTTAGGTTTGCCATTGCCACGGTGGTGCAGTGTAGAAAAAATTTTTTTTTTTATTTTTTGATTTTGCCTGTCCCGAGATTCGAACCCCGGACACTCTGCATAGCAGTCCAGCAGTCCTGGCAACACTAGTCCGATTATGTCAAACAAACACATGTTTGAAAAGTAACATTTCAGGCTACATTTTGTTTGCAGACAGTTGTGTAATTCGTCGCTAGTGTAAAAAGTAACATTGATTTGAATATGAGAGAAATATCTGAAGAAATACGCTATGTGCTGTTTTATTACTATAAAGGTAAAACCGCTGCAAAAGGTAAAACCGCTGCAAAAACAAGGCGAAAACTTGTTTGGTTTACGGCGAAGATACTGAGAGTGAACGCCGGACCCAGGAGTGTTTTGCTCGATTCCGTTCCGGAAATTTCGATACTAAAGAAGCACCGAAAGTAATTGAAAACGCTTATCGATCTTGCTGGCGGAGCAAGGAGGCACTAAACATCATATACATAACAGATTTGTGGGTACCAACCGCGAATACTTTTTAAATGACCCAATGTAATGTATTGTATATACTCATAAAGCAAGCGCCCATGTTTATGTACATTATGTATGCGTAGTGATCTGCTGTGGTATACACACATATGTAGCTATTACACATCTATGCCATCTAGGTATAATGGCTTCGGAATGTATTAGAATAAAAACTGTTAACTTACTTTACTTTTAATGGCACAACAGCCCATGGAGGGCCTAGGCCGAGCTTTTCGCATCCACTCATGTTGTGCGTGTTATATTTGTACATGAATGGAAGGGACCTACAGTTTAATGCCGTATCCGAACGGCGAAGTGAAAAGCTTTTCATAGGCAATTTTTACTCTTGTAGGTTGCCATTGCCTGCCAAGAGGTGGTGCCGCGTAGAAAATTTTTTTTTTCCACTTTTTGATTTTGCCTGTGCCGAGATTCGAACCTCGGAAAGTCTGCGTAGCAGTCCAACGCACTACTACTACGCCACAGCGACCACTAGTTATGTTAACTAATATCATAAAACATAACATAATCTGAAAATAGGCTTGGAAATTTGCGCGATAATTATCGATATTATCGACAAGCAACGATGTCGTTAACTACCGACAATTGTGGCGACTTAACGATAATTGTCGATAATTCCAAAACTTTTCCTGAAATAATTTTTATCAAAAGACTACCGTACGAAAATCACCAAATTAACACCAACGTGTTTCAACATTTTTAAATTTTTTTATTTTTTGTTTTTTTGATTAAAAGAAAATTAAGTTTTAACTTACATATCAACTCGTGTGTGAACAACGTTAAAAGTTCTTTAGGCTGGTCAAAAGAATTTAACGACCCTATACAACGAAAACGTTTTTCACTGCACTTGTTAGAACCATCGTTGAGTATGCATCTCATGTCTGGGATCCTCAATTTAATTGATACAAAAAATCTTGTTTTTGCACTGAGGAGTTTTTGTTGGAATCCTCTTTTGAATCTTCCACCGTATAAACATCTATTAAAACCTGATAATCTACCAACATTAATAAGCTGAAGAAAAATGCTGAATATAACATTTTTTATAATGGCAGTTTATCATCTTCGAATTTTGTAAACGAACTATGCTCAAAATTATGCTTTTCGTGTAATAAGTATGTAGAGATTTTATGAATAAGTATTATAATCTATTCAGCATTTTTAATCGTTTGGTAGCTATCTCCTAATGCCTGCGCGGTGGACGCCGATGGGTCTGGTGAGACGGACGTGGTCTCATTGCAGACTGGAGTGGCGGCTAGAAAGGAGACGATTTTGTGGCGACCAGTTACACCTGACGATTCGGTTGAGAGGGTCTCGGGTTTGATAGAAACGGAATAGGTCCGACTGAAGCGAACCAGGCTCTGACTCAACTTTATCACCCGGTGGTATGTCGCATGAGCGTACTGGTCTCCTTGATGCTCTTTCTTCTTCCGAGCTACCACCACCGGAGGACACTTCATCGTATCGTCTTCGCTAGAAAGGCCGAGGCACAAGTCGTGGACGATACGCCGACAAAGCGACATTTTGCGATTTAGATCTTGTGGATCTAGTTCGCCCTAATTTCCACTCATTAAGTGGTAAGTTATCTTCTCTCAAAAAGCATGAGGATGAGGGCGCTGAAGTCTGCGAAGGAGATGACCTTGTAAGAATCCAGACGAACACTGTTTCTTGAGCTAGCAACGACCCTAGAACATTTCTCTTGATGCCGTTCAATATTATTAGGGGCTAGACATATCCACCTATTAAACTATCTAGCTGACTACTTTTATTGAAATTGGAATCAGCTAAATCAATTTTTGGGAGCGCCTCAAGTAGCGCTGAATCTATAGTGCAAGTCGGAAGGTTTCCATCAAGCTGAGGGAGAACAAGAGCATTGGCCTCAATTCTCCAGCTAGTGTCAACCGTGGAACCTATGATGACAGAACATATCTTCTGACTTTTGGCTGAAACCGTATCGTTAAGTCCTGAAACTTTTGAAATGACTTTCTTCAAACACTATCGTAAACGTTTCTGTAAACGTTCAGAGATAAAGGTACCTTCCGAACCAGAGTAGATAAGTGTCCGAGCTGTGTAAACAGTACGCAAGTGGTATATGGTCACCACCGCTGTTCCCCTCTCTTATCAGAATTGGATAAATGAACAGCTGAAATGGCAGTAGTATGTATTCGAGTAATGTACTCGTACTCGTTAGGTACCTGCAAGGGGGCTGGGATTCCGTTGCCTTGTAAAGAGTTGGCCTGTTGCTCACGATGTAACATGGCCTGCGTTTGCATTTAGAACAATTAAAGGGATTCCTACAGTCTTTTACTAAACTAGACGACGCTAAACAATTCAGACAAACATTAAGATTCTTAACACAGAAAAACGTTCCAGCATCCATGTTTTCAAACTTTGGGCAATTTTTGAAACTATGATGCTGAAATGGGCATATCTTACTAAAATTAGTATTCATGTGCGCATGATGACTACTAATTCGCCTTGGATTTAGTACAATCTGAAGTAAAAGCTTGCTACCTATTCGCAGTATGTAGTGGTCGCTGTGGTGTAGTGGTAGTGCGTTGGACTGCTACGCAGAGTGTCCGGGGTTCGAATCGCGGCACAGGCAAAATCAAAAAGTAGAAAAAATAATTTTTCTACACGGCACCTCCTCTTGACAGGCAATGGCAAATTTACAAGAGTAAAAATTGCTATGAAAAGCTTTTCACTTCGCCGTTCGGATTCGGCATTGAACTGTAGGTCCCTTCTATTCATGTACAAATATAACACGCACAGCATGAGTGGACGCGAAAAGATCGGCCTAGGCCCTCCATGGGCTGTTGTGCCATTAAAAGTAAAGTAAAGTAAGAAGTAAAAGCTTGCAACCTCTCAATAATTACACTTGAGCTTTTGAGGTCCATCACGGTTTCTAACGTATGGAAACGAGTAGTCAAAAAGTCATCGAGATCCACCCATTTCGGTATCGCGGTCTTTGCTTTCAATGTTTGCTCCCGCAGAGCTTAAGTGTTTTCTGGTAACGTCGAAGCGCATAGATAAGTAAAGATTTCAATTTCAGAGTCGAAATGCAATTGTTAATATTGCGTTGAAGTTTTTTTAATGCGCTAGCTGATTCTATAGTAAACGGAGAAAGATTGAACAAAACCTTGAGCTGACAGTTGATTAGAATACGTTAATTTTCATAACTGTCAGCCAAGTTTTAGCAAACCACTATAAACCCATTATTGGTCAATGGTGATTTCCGAACAATTTCATGAGCCTCAGCGTGCACCTTTTAATTTAGGTAGAATAGTTCCTCAACTGGGGACAAACGTGCGTTGTTAATATAAATAGCCGTTAAAAGATCCCTAAAGGAGGGCCAAGACAATCTCCGTGAAATAGTTCCGTGCCACAAGGCGAAAGAGACATATTGTGCATTGTGGCTATGGCCATGGGCTCGATGACCTATCTGGCACTCGACTTGAACTGATAGGGCTTGGCTCGGAAAAGCTATGTAAAAATTCTTTCATCAGCGCGGCGCAACAAACATAGGCTTGATAGCATGATCGATATTGATCTTTCGCTGCGGTTGTTACGTCTATTGTATCTTCAAGACTACCGACTATAGAGTCTAAGTAACTCTCATAAGTTTCCTTGCCTTGCTCCCATAGAACTTTGAGTTCTTCTCTTTAAACCTCCAGCGTAAATGGAACCTTCAGCATGGTTACCCATAGTGTCGTCGAAGGCGTGCTCAATGTCTAAAAGGGCTAAAAGGGCTGCACGATTAAATTTCACTTGAGCAGACATATTGTTGAAAATTTAAAAAAGAGAAATTTAAAGATATTTGTAATGTTGAACCGCAATTAACTTTAATTTGATGCAGAAGATTTGAATGAGACCAAAACCACTGCAAATTTTAGCTGTAATCAATTGTAATAGTAACGGTAAAAAAAAATTTTAATAAAAATATCTTATTATACTTTAATTTATATATTTTATTATAATTAGATTTTACTAAAAGTCACTGAAATATTTCGGTAATACTAGCGTCCTGTTCTTTTCCCACTGGGTTGGGTGCACCGATGTCCCTCTACTACATGTTATTATATTTGAGTATTTCATAAATATTCCCAAAAATATATTAAAACCACTGAGTTAGATGCACTGAAGTCCGTCCGCTACTGCTTCTGAGAATTCGCTCAGTTGGTTGTGCCAGTTTCATATGTGTTCACTTCCTTTTTTTATTGGTACATTCAACACACAGGGTGTACCCCTATGAATGCAGAGAAATGTGTTGATTGGAAGGAAGATTGATAGTTGGGAGGAAGAAGGAGAGGGAATGCAATTACAGTACCTTTATGCCTTTACCACAATGAACTTCAGTTTATCAATATCAACTATGATCGCATGTATCGTCAAAGTCCGATCTTTTCGCATCCACTCGTGTTGTGCGTGTTATAGAAAATTTTTACACGAATCGAAAGTACCTTCAGTTTTTTGCCAAATCCGAACGGCGAAGTGAAAAGCTTTCAATAGGTAATTTTTTCTCTTGTAGGTTTGCCATTACCTGCCAAGAGGTGGTGCCGTGTATAAAATTATTATTATTATTATATATTGCTATCATAATTATTATTATTATTATTAATATATATTTATATATAATATGTCAATTACAGCAAGCAAGAGGTGGAGACGACATTTCCCCATTATCTCCGCTTCTTGCTGGCGTATCACAGGAGTCAATTTTAGGGCATCTACTGTTTTCTATATTTATTAATGATTTTAATTGCATGCAGCCTACGCTGACAATATTTAAGTATATATCTCCTGTGACCCTGCACTCATTTATGGCATGCTTATTTCTAACCTACATGCCACAAAAGTTTGGACTGGCAATAATAAATTACGTATTAACCCTTGAAATCCAAAGTCTTGCCTATCTCTAGCAAGACTTGTGGTTCTCTCGTTATTTCACCTATTTCTGTTGGGGACTCTCAAATTGAACTTGTTGATACGGTCCTAAGCTTGGGTTTTATTATGAATTCTAAGCTTACGTGATGTGACCACATTAATGGTGTTGTTTCTAAAATCTACAATGTTTTACGCTCACTTCGTTTCTCTGCCGAATATACCCCTCCTGTAATTAGAGTTGACCTTGTAAAAGAGTTAATAGTTCTTCACATTACCTTGATGTTATCTTTAGTAAACTAGACTCCTCCTCGCAGCTCAAACTTGTACTTGCGTTTAACAATGCGATTCGATATGCGTTTGGACCACTTCGTTTCAACAATATATCTCATAAATCTACTTGTGTTCTTGGATCCTCAATATATCTGCATTTACTTAAATTTTCTTATATTTAATTGCACAACAGCCCATGGAGGGCCTAGGCCGAGCTTTTCGCATCCACGCATGTTGTGTGTGTTATATTTGTATATGAATGGAAGGGACCTACAGTTTAATGCCGAATCCGAACGGCGAAGTGAAAAGCTTTTCATAGGCAGTTTTTACTCTTATAGGTTTGCCATTGCCCGTCAAGAGGTGGTGCCGTGTAGAAAAATTATTTTTTCTACTTTTTTTTATTTTTTTTTTTTTGCCTGTGCCGAGATTCGAACCCCGGACACTCTGCGTAGTAGTCCAACGCATTACCACTACGCCACAGCGACCAAATTTACCGCGATGTAAAATTAATTGTGAATATAGACATTTTGCGTAGTTTAAATTAATATATTTATATTTAGTGTCAGATTATGTTATTATGCAATATTACATTTTAATATTATTTTAGTATTATAATGAGTGCGTATATTTGTGGCATTTAATGCCAATAATGCAAAATAGTCATGTTAAATTTTTAAATTTAAAATTATTATAGAATAGTTTGATCATGCAAATCAAATATGTGCTTAAGCGCAATGCAATTTACTTTTCTCAAATTTAATTTATATAAAGTTACAAAAACTGCTTGCAAATAAAAATTTTTTCTAAGGAAATTACGTTTTTTTATTGCCTTAGCGCCAAAAACTATGTTATATTTACTTATACACGTGATATTATTTCACAGCACACAAAAAACTGCTATCGAAAGTTTTGTATTAATTATTTGTACCATTTTCTTAACTTTTACTTACTTACTTAGCTGGCACTACAACCAATGATAATTGGCCAAGTGCAGTCAGGTCGCGTACTGGACCGTAGATCTTACGGAGTATCTTCCTCTCGAACGCTCCTAACAGCCTCTCATCGTTGATGGCTAATGCCTACGTCTCGGCGCCATACGTTAGGACGGGAAGGATGATGGACTTATGTAGCGTTATTTTCGTCGGACTCTGCTTCTCAATTGCTTTCTGAGCCCGTAATAACACCTGTTGGCAAGAGTTAATTTCGGCTTGATCTTAAGGCTGACATTATTGTTGGTGTTTATGCTGGATCCTAGGTTGACGAAATCATTGACGACTTGAAAAGTATAATTGTCAATAGTGACATTTTGTCCAAGACGTCGTGACTCTTAGTTTGTTGACACAAGGTGTATCGTTTTGTCCTCGTTCACCACTAGACCCACTCGACGAGACTGCATTTCTAAGTTGGAGAATGCTGCACTGACTGCTCGAGCGTTTTTGCCTCTGATGGTCGCTGTAGCGTAGTGGTAGTGCGTTGGACTGCTACGCAGAGTATCCGGGGTTCGAATCTCGGCACAGGCAAAATCAAAAAAAAAAAAAGTAAAAAAAATAATTTTTCTACACGGCACCACCTCTTGTCAGGCAATGGCAAACCTACAAGAGTAAAAATTGCTATGAAAAGCTTTTCACTTCGCCGTTCGGATTCGGCTTTAAACTGTAGGTCCCTTCCATTCATGTATAAATATAACACGCACAACATGAGTGGATGCGAAAAGCTCGGCCTAGGCCCTCCATGGGCTGTTGTGCCATCAAAAGTAAAGTAAAGTCAATATCATCAGCGTATGCTAGCATGACACTCTTGTAGAAGATAGTGCCAGAGATGTCGATGTTCCCAGCTCGAATTATTTTTTCCAGCATAAGGTTAAAGAAGTCGCAGGATAGGGAGTCACCTTATCTGAAACCTCTTTTGGTATCAAATGGCGCTTAGAGGTCTGTCCCAATTTTCACTGCGCTTCTCTGGATTTGGCGTAATGTGAATATCTGGTCGATGGTAGATTTACCAGGTCTGAAGCCAGACTGATAAGATCCAATCAGTTTGTTGACGATGGGCTTCAGTCTTTCGTGCAGTATGCTCGATAGAACCTTATATGAAATATTAAGAAAGCTTATCCCACGGTAGTTCGCGCAGATCATGGAATCACCTTTCTTATGGATTGGGCAGAATGCGCTGAGGTTCCAATCACTTGGCATGCTTTCATCTGACCATATTCTGCATAGAAGCTTATGCATGTGTTTTTGTAGCTCTTTGCCTTCAGTCTTAAACAACTCAGCAGGCAGGCCAATTGCACCTGTAGCCTTATTGTTTCAGCTGTGAGATCGCTGCTAAGACCTCCTCATAGTCGGGCGGCGGTACTTCATAGCCGTCAGTGATTGGGGTTTCCGGAGTAGATTCCGCAATGGCGCGATTATTGCCGTCATCGCCATTACGCAGTCGCGAAAAGTGTTCCCTCCATAACCTCATTATACCCTGGACATCTGTCACCAGATTTCCGTTTTCGTCCTTGTAGGAAGGGGCCCCGGTGTTCAAACCATTAATCAGGCGTCTTATCTTTTCGAAGAACTTTCGGACTTCGTTTCTGTCAACATCTCGATATCAGTTCTATACAGTTCAGTTCTATATCTTTTGAGGACATCCTCCAGCTGGATAGAAGCACCTTCCCTGTAGAGGGTTCCGACATTCCAGGTGCATATCCGTAAATCGTTGGCCTTTGGGCGTTTGCGGGAGTCGTCACTATTAGGGGGGTTCCTTATCCGTGGCTTGATTTGAGGATTCATTGGGGAATATTTTAACGTGGTGAGTTCCAAGCCCGACGCAAGACCATTCATTCAAGGCCACGGAGAAGCCCTCCGCACACATTAGTTAGCTCACTGACGTGTGTCAGATCGCTATCCAGGAGACGCCACAAGGGGGCTGTATGTCGACTTGAAACATAGATGCGCAAGGATCCAACATGGACGCACCTGCGACTGTCACGAACTTTACCTTGTGTCCTACACCTCAAGCCCTTTCTTAACATGTATGATTACCAAATTTTCTTCTATAAAATTTATACTTATTATTATTTTTCAAAAATACGTACAATTTTTTAGTGCTTTCTTTGTAATACTTGGGCTGCTAAAAGCTTTTTACTAAATAAAAAATATTTTAAATATTATGTATATATACACATATAATATATTTTTATTAATCATTTTTATTTATAATTGATTTATAAAATGTGTTGTTCAATTTTTTTTAACATTTTTTATTATAATAAAATTATGCCCGTATTTAAAAATAAGTTTCAAAAAACAGTCTATTTGGCTATACGTAACACAATTTTTTTCACCGGACCATTCACTCCAAAGCGCCTTCATATTTGTATGATAAATTGCAATTTCTTTACTCTAATAGATCGTCTCAACTTATTATTCCTATATATACCCATCTTAATTCTACTCGGTTCTTCATCAATGCTATTAGACTATGCGACTCACTTCCATCCCATCTTCAACGGATGGTTAATACAAGCAGCTTCAGGACAGCAATTCTCCAGCATTACTCCAAAAACATTTTAACTTCTCAATTATAATGTTTTGTTTATCTAAACTATTCACTCTCTTACTCACGCTTTTTTACTTCTGGCTAGTTTCCGTTCTTTCTTATTTTTAATATTAGATTATAAGTAATAAGTTAATATAAAATAATTTAACTCCAATTGGTTAAGATTTATTGTACTTTGTTTCCTCCTTAATATTTTACTTCTTGTACTACAAATTATAAATAAATTAATAATAATAATAATATTCTCTAATTCGTTTTCCCCGTAACCTCAAGTGATTAATTTTTGCGCGCAAAAATTGTAACTCACCTTTGCTCGCAGCTTGGTTTTTGATCATAGCCTGTCGATTATAATTTTTTACACAAGATAAAGTACTAAATAACAGTTACATCTGTATAAATGAGAGTCTTCCAGCTAATTTTAACGGTTTAAGTATGTATCTTTTTTTATCTTTATTTTTAGAAAAATTTGTGACCCACATCTAACTGCATTTGAGCCCGAAGCTTTGGGAAATCTGGTAGAAGGAATTGATTTTCATAAATTTTACTTTGAAAATGGTAATATTGGTTGATATTAATTAATTTGATATTCTAAAATTCATTTATGTACTTGTTTATTTGTTTTAGTGCTTGGAAAGAACTGCAAGGCTATCAATACAACTATACTAAACCCTCATGTTCATCTCTTGGGAGAAGATGCCGCTTGCATTGCATATGTTCGTCTTACACAATACATTGATAAGTAAGTAAAGTTGATAGCCGACGATTATATAGGAAACTTCATTTGATGCTTAGGCAGAATGTAATGAAAAGTAGTAATAAAAATTTGATTCTCTATAAGAAACAAAATAATAAGTTTTTTTTCCGCTGAAGTCGGCTTTTTCAATTTATGTTTTACATATAAAGGTATTATGCGATTTACGTTATCGATTAGGGACGGTAGAAAGCACTGTTTTTTTTTTTGGTTTTTAGTCATCTAAGACCTCGCAGTACAACTCTCTCGAGCAGGCTAAATCATTCACGTAGCGTTCTATCCCACTGATGCCATGAATTCGGTCACAATTTCAATCCCCCAAAATCTACTTCTACGAACGTTCTCTTTGTAATCCTTCAATCCTTGCGCTAACTGACATAGTGTGAACATGTGTGATAGACCGGGTCACCCTCTATAGGAAGAAAGTTGTATTTTGAAGAATTACTTACAGTATTTCAGTGTAAAAAGAAATGTTTCCTTAGGAGGTCTTGAAATACCGCTTCCTTTTAATTTTTTGGTTTTGTCATATCTTTATTTTTGATTTAATGTCCAATCGGCAAGTATACTCGTACATAGTACACCGTTGGAAATCACTACGAGTATTCATGTATTATTGACGTCCGATGTCACCATCGACTAGTTAATCCAGATATAGGGGAACCAAGATTTTATTTAAGATAATCAATTAACAACCGTTAAAATCTAGCTAAAAATTTTTTTTGTTTTATTTATGTACAAAAAAAGTTTCGGAGGATCAAAGAAAGTTTGTTTGTACTGTTGTTTGTGTGTGTAATTAACTTACTTACTTAGCTGGCATTACAACCGATGATCGGTCTTGGCCGCCTCCACAAAGCTTCGCCAGTCACTTCTGCTATGCGCGCTTTGGCGCCAGTTGATAAGGCCAAGTGCAGTCAGGTTGCCCTGCACCTGGTCTTTCCAACGGAGATTAGGACGTCCCCTTCTGCGTGTTCCTCCACCACAGAAAGGGACGAATAATGGTTCGAATAAAACACCCTTCTAGCCGGAGCGCTTTCTTCCATTCGCTCAACATGACCCAGCCAGCGAAGCCGCTGGAGTTTTATACGCTTGACTATGTCAGTGTCGGCGTACAGCTCATACAGCTCATCGTTCCATCTTATTCGATACACGTCGTCCACGCATACTGGACCGTAGATCTTACGGAGTATCTTCCTCTCGAACGCTCCTAACAGCCTCTCATCATTGATGGTCAATGTCCACGTCTCTGCGCCATACATTAGGACGGGAAGGATGAGGGACTTATAGAGCGTTATTTTCGTCGGTCGAGAGAGGGCTCTACTTCTCAATTGCCTACTGAGCCCGTAGTAACACCTGTTGGCAAGAGTTAGTCTCCGTTTGATCTCAAGGCTGACATTATTGTTGGTGTTTATGCTGGATCCTAGATATACGAATTCCTTGACGACTTCAAAAGTGTAGTTGTCAACAGTGACATTTTGTCCAAGACGCCGTGACTCTTTGTTGACACAAGGTATTTCGTTTTGTCCTCGTTCACCACTAGACCCACACGACGAGACTCCCTTTCCAGGTTGGATAATGCTGCACTGACTGCTCGAGCGTTTTTGCCAATGATGTCAATATCATCAGCGTATGCTAGCAGCATGACACTCTTGTAGAAGATAGTGCCAGAGATGTCGATGTTCGCAGCTCGAATTATTTTCTCCAGCATAAGGTTAAAGAAGTCGCACGATAGGGAGTCACCTTGTCTGAAACCTCTTTTGGTATCAAATGGTGCGGAGAGGTTTGTTCCAATTTTCACTGCACTGGTGGTGTTGCTCAGTGTCATTTTGCAAAGACGAATGAGCTTTGCAGGGATACCAAAATCAGACATTGCGGCGTACAAGTGATCCCTAATCGTGCTGTCGAAGGCGGCTTTATGATCGACAAATAGATGATGGGTATCCGATCTGTTTTTCTCGAGTCTTTTCCAGGATTTGGCGTAGTGTGAATATCTTGTCGATGGTGGATTTACCAGGCCTGAAGCCACACTGATAAGGTCCAATCAGTTTGTTGACGATGGGCTTCAGTCTTTCGCACAGTACACTCGATAGAACCTTATATGCAATATTAAGAAGGCTTATCCCACGGTAGTTGGCGCTGGCGCAGATCGTGGAATCACCTTTCTTATGGATTGGGCAGAGTATGCTGAGATTCCAATCACTTGGCATGCTTTCATCTGACCATATTCTGCATAGAAGCTTATGCATGCGTTTTTTGAGCTCTTCGCCTCCGGTCTTAAACAACTCAGCAGGCAGGCCATCTGCACCTGCAGCCTTATTGTTTTTCAGCCGAGCAATGGCTGTTAAGACCTCCTCATAGTCAGGCGGCGGTACTTCAACGCCGTCAGTGATTGGGGTTTTCGGAGTGGGTTCCGCAGTGGCGGGATTATTGTCGTCATCGCCATTAAGCAGCTGCGAAAAGTCCATAATCTCATTATTCCCTGGATATCTGTCACCAGATTTCCGTCTTCATCCTTGCAGGAAGAGGCCCCGGTCTTCAAACCAAGAGTCAGGCGTCTTATTTTTTCAAAGAATTTTCGGACCTCGCTCCTGTCCCGCAACATTTCGATATCATTGAACTCGCGTATTTCTTCATCTCTTTGCTTGCGCCTGAAAAGACGTTTCTCCTACCTCCTCAACTTTCTGTATCGCTCCTTAGCAGCTCGTGTTGCAACTGACTGCAGGGTGGCTCTGTAAACTGCGTTTTTTGCTTCAGTAGCATATCGACACTCTTGGTCGTACCACATATTTCTCCGTCGACGGTGGTAGCCTAGCACCTCTTCGGCAGCCGTAAGCATAGAGCGGGAAATGTGCGTCCACTGCGAACATATATCATCAAGTTGAGGGGTGTTTTGCGAAAGGAGAAGTGCAAGTTGGTTGGCAAAGACTTTGGCTGTCTGTTGTGATTGCAGCTTTTCGACATCCAGCTTTCTCTTTGTACCTATCCGTACGCGATTTGCCACACATACGTGTGCAGACCTTGGCTGCAACCAAGTAGTGGTCTGAGTCGATGTTTGCACCACGTATTGTGCGTACGTCTAGTACATTGGAAGCGTGCCTTCCGTCGATCACAACGTGATCAATCTGGTTTCGTGTGTTTTGATCAGGGGACAGCCAAGTGGCCTTATGGATATCTTTATGTTGGAATCTGGTGCTACTAACTGTCATGTTTCGCGCCGCGGCGAAGTCGATCAGTCTCATACCGTTATCGGTGGCTTCGTCGTGGAGACTGAATTTTCCGATCGTCGGACCAAAGAGACTCTCCTTGCCCACCTTGGCATTAAAGTCGCCTAACACGATTTTAACATCGTGGCGGGGGCAATGTTCATAAGCTTTGTTGAGGAGCTCGTAGAAGTCATCTTTGGTCGTTTCATCCTTCTCATCCGTCGGGGCATGGACACAAATTAAGCTGATGTTGAAGAATTTTGCCTTGATGCGGATAGTGGCTAGGCGCTCGTTCACGGCCGTGAACCTCGAGACTAGATGACGCAGTCTCTTCCCAACCACAAATCCAACATCAAATTCGAGTCGCGACGCATGACAGCTGTAGTAGATATCACATAGATAGACAAAAATGTTAAGGGTGAGTTTGTATTTAAATACAAAATTGTTATGCTCCTATTGAAAAACATTTTACTATGAATAAGTACATCCAGGGCACAGTCCCCAGACCCAACCATTTCTATGAGAATAGGCGACATGTGCCAGCATTAGTGAATAGTGGAGTCTTTATTACGTTGTGATACCCCGATACTACCCGTTTCAAATCTACAATGCGATACTACTCGAGGCACTTGCATTGAAGCATCGAAACCTACTTGTATCGGATAAAAAGTACTCGTACATTACTGTATTTTATTTTTTCCAGCACTAGAATAAAACTGGAGCAGTACAAAATGTGTAATCTGGTGTAATTTCTATAAAAGAAAGGGTGGCTATATTGCTCTGGTTTCTATTATAAGTCCTGAAAATAAACTTAAAAACAAATGGCGATTGGCAATTTATTTCGGTAAGAATTACCAGTATGTAAAAATAAATTAAATGTTAAACTCGCAACGAGTATCCGATAACAAGTAAATTTTACTAATTTTGACGATAACTACTTGGGTACTTGAATTAACAAAACCTACAGTACAAAACCTACTCGGATCGAAACAAATTATCTAAGTATAGTAATTCCAAATAGACAAATCTGTTACTAAATGGCACTATTTCACTATTGGGAATGTGGATATATATTTATGTGGTCGCCGTATCGTAGTTGGTAGTGCGTTGGCCGGCTAGCAATGCCAAAAGTACAAGATTAAAAATTGCATAAGAAAATTTTTTTATTTTGCTATTTCGATTCGGCATATAACCGTAGATTTTTTCATGTAAAAAAATATAACACGCACAACATGACTGGATGCGAAAAGCTCGGCCTAGACCCTCAATGGGCTGTAGATAAATATTCCTTAGAAAAAAAAGGTTTTGGGGTCAGTGAAAAGCAAAATAATCGTAGCCCCAGCTTTCAAAAATATATATTGTATCTTGATATAAAATAATTTTTGTGTGTAAATTTTTCTTGAGTGTTTAGCCGCTACATAAAGTTTACTGAAGTTTACTGAAGTTTACTGAAGTTTACTGAAGTTTACTGAAGTTTACTGAAGTTTACTGAAGTTTACTGAAGTTTACTGAAGTTTACTGAAGTTTACTGAAGTTTACTGAAGTTTACTGAAGTTTACTGAAGTTTACTGAAGTTTACTGAAGTTTACTGAAGTTTACTGAAGTTTACTGAAGTTTACTGAAGTTTACTGAAGTTTACTGAAGTTTACTGAAGTTTACTGAAGTTTACTGAAGTTTACTGAAGTTTACTGAAGTTTACTGAAGTTTACTGAAGTTTACTGAAGTTTACTGAAGTTTACTGAAGTTTACTGAAGTTTACTGAAGTTTACTGAAGTTTACTGAAGTTTACTGAAGTTTACTGAAGTTTACTGAAGTTTACTGAAGTTTACTGAAGTTTACTGAAGTTTACTAAAGTTTACTAAAGTTTACTGAAGTTTACTGAAGTTTACTGAAGTTTACTGAAGTTTACTGAAGTTTACTGAAGTTTACTGAAGTTTACTGAAGTTTACTGGAGTTTACTGGAGTTTACTGAAGTTTAATGAAGTTTTATATTTATAAGGGTTTTATCTCCTTGATGATCGTCGCATCAATCAGTCAAGTATGAAAAAAATTTGAAGATGCATATTAAAATACACATAAATGATGGGCAGCACATATGCATCCAAATGTATCCATGAGTATGAATCAAACTTGATTGAAAAAAGGCGATGGTTATCAGTTTCTTGTCAAATTTTATATTACAAAAACCAAAATTTTACATTCACACAAAAATTTTACATTTACATTGAGTACATGAAAATCGATACATGGATTCAATTTCCGTTATTAATACAAAAAATTTTGTTTGTTGTTTTTAGTAATAATGTCAAAATAGAACTTTTGAAGTGGTTGAAGTTGTGCATTGGACTGTTATGCAGAGTGTCCGGGGTTCGAATCTAGGCACAGACAAAATCAAAAAGTAAAAAACAAAAAAACATTTTTTCTACACGGTACCACCTCTTGGCAAACAATGGCAAACCTACAAGAGTAAAAATTGCATATGAAAAGCTTTTTACTTTGCCAAGTACAAATATAACACGACATGAGTGGATGCGAAAAGCTCGGCCTAGGTCTTCCATGGGCTGTTGTGCTATTAAAAGAAGAAACTAAATAATCGTAATAATATTTTATGCGTATGCATTTTGATAAAAAATAATTTTTTAGTTTTCTAGTTAGCGGGACTACAAGCTTTTTTGGGAATACAAGTGGACTGTGAGTGTGCAGCGTACCACTCCAAGTGGGAGGACAAATAGACGTAGGGTAAACACCGTAACATTCTTATTTGATACAACAACTAAACCCAATGCTATTAACACAATAGCAACAACAACAAATGCAATAAATACAACTACAACAGCGGCGTTTAGAGCAATAAATGTAATGTAGTCGCCTGGAACCGGAGACAGTTCTATACAAATGAATATCTAATTGGATTCTATTGAGCTTGGATAGTAGAAAAACCACAGAGCTTTATCTAAAATTCATAAAAATGTATTGGCTTTCAATCTACAACAAAATTATTTTATATACATAAGCTGGTCATGAAATCTATTTGGACCTATAGAATTCAACTTTGGGGTTATGCCAGTAAGTAAGTCAACAATAATGTCAGAGCAAAGCACTTAGGTCGATCGTCAACGCACCTTGGCTCCTTCAGTCACTTTGGATGAATATATCTTTCGATTGTCGTCGACCGGTTTGTTTTAGCTACTATTAGATAAAATCTGGAAGTTTCATCAAAATTAAAAAAATTGGCTGCTACTCTATTTTTATGACCGAAATACTGAATTGAAAATATTGCAAACTAAGTTCAATTTACAATAAAGCATTTATTTTTGTTATTACTTTAAAATTTCGCTTTTTGTTCATTTCTGGCCATTTAATATAACAGAATTTTTCGACGTGTGTCATTACACCAGCGTCGATTAATATTTTTGTTAAACATTAAATGAAAATAATAATTCAATTTATGTAGAGAAATTTGGTTTTTCACGAAATTTAAATATTGGTGGAATTTTTTTTTCATAACTTAAAAAAAATTTCTACTCTTAAATACCGTTTAACCAAATTTTATAATTATTCATCATTTTATACAAATTTTAAAATTAAAATGTATTATATCACCTGTTAACCAATTGTACATATAAAAAAGAGAACCTGACGTGAGCCAAAAAATCTGTTTATACATCCGTATTCAGCGACTCAAAAACGTACATTCCACATATCATACTGGTGGGGTTTTTGGGCTGTTGTACAGTGTTATTATTACACAAAAATAATAAAAATTCCACCGAAGCAAATTTTGGCCTTTGGAGTTATCTCAATTAATTACAATGAGTTACCAACTGTTATTCCTACATATATTGAAAGCTCTAAAGAAGCAAAGTTAACCACATACAGTCACCGCGATAGTTTGTATTTATTCATCTTTCTTTTCTTCTTTTAATACAACCATAAAGTGCCTATGTCCAGTTTGTCGCATCCACTCAGTTTTATACCGAATCCTAACTGCGAAGGGAAAAACTTTTCATAGGCAACTTTTACTCTTGTAGGTTGGTCATTGCCTGCCAAGAGGTGGTGCCGTGCAGAAATTTATTTTTTTAAATTTATTGATTTTGTCTGTGCCGATATTTGACCCCGGACACTGCGTAGCAGCTCAACGCACTATCAACTACGCCACGGCGACAACTGCTTATATTTATTACTACCATATGTACTAAAAGTATACCTGATTTTTAACTTACATTAATAAATAAACTAAGTTAAAGATGAATATAGTACAACGCACACCAATTAAAGTATCAACACAACATGTGGCAAAAAAATTGTGAGAGATGTCGCCCGATGTTTAAATGCAGGGTGTAGCAATTAAGTAGAAACATAGCGACCTCAGTGAATGCAAAACTAGAAACCGTGAAAATAGAACTAAAGCAAGAATCTGGTGATTAGGGGTCTATAAAACAAGGTTCGCTAAAAGATACTGTAGAAAATCTATGACTAGAAAAGTTAAATCTGCTACAAGTAAAAATCCAAAACTTGCGTCTTCTATTTGAGCACAACAATCAAAGTAATGTACTTAATCGTGGCTAATGAAATGTTTCAAAGTGCATAGAAACTGGCAGGCACAAATGTCTATATTGAGAAGGATCTGTCTGAAGAATAACAGAAAACTAAACGGGAAAGCCTGATGTTAAAAAAGGAAATACTGGTGCGTGATCGGACTTACAAAGTAACGGTGAGAAATTATGGCATTCGAATCGGCAAAAGGAAAATTTTTTTCAACTTTGATAATTAATTCTGAATTCTGAAATAGTATTGAAAGACATCTTTGGTAATAGCTTAAAGACTATAATAGACATTAAATATGAGAATTTGCTAAATAAAATAGAATCAAAACACCAATACAAATAAAGTTGATGGATTAAGTAGCAGCACAAGAAAAAATAATAAAAAACAAAAGCCTGGTCATTTACTTACTTTACTTTTAATGGCACAACAGCCCATGGAGGGCCTAGGCCGAGCTTTTCGAATCCACAGTTCAATGCCGAATGCGAACGGCGAAGTGAAAAGCTTTTCATAGCAATTTTTACTCTTGTAGGTTTGCCATTGCCTGTCAAGAGGTGGTGCCGTATAGAACAATTATTTTTTCTACTTTTTTTTTTTTTTTGATTTTGCCTGTGCCGAAATTCAAACCCCGGACACTCTGCGTAGCAGTCCAACGCATTACCACTACGCCACAGAAACCACTAGTCATTTAGCCTGGTCATTTAGATAAAATTTATATTCACTACATGAGCATCGAAATAATAGCATATAATGTTCATGGGTTGGAGCATAAGTGTCTGCATCATAAGTTTTCAAATACGTAAGGGGTTGCGAAATTTTTGCACTCAGAAACATACATTGAAAAAGAAAATTTACAAGTCCATCTTCCGCAAGTTTGGAAGAGGAATTGGTCGAGCAGTTTATTGTGTCAGAAAGGACATTTATCCAGCTGTCATAGAACACTCCATGAAAATCTATATGCCACAGATATTATCAATACAAAAATGTAAAAAGCATTTCATTATCATCCCATTATATAGGGTAGACCATTTATAATTTGATTTTGGTGTAAATCAGAGTATGCCAATGAATAACACCAAAACGGCTAATAACGCGATTTTCAAACTTCCCACGCAAAAGATCGATTGTTGCACAGCTTGTGTAAGACGGCGCGCCTTTATGTTGGAACCAAATGTTGTCTAAGTCCATATCTTCCAAAATTGTTATCATTGTGCTGTAGCGTACACCACTCACTGTAACTTCTTCTTGCACATTCTGAGCAAGGTGCTTGACACAATTTGTGGCAATTCTTTGAAATATATATATAATCAGCGCCTTCTGTTTAAAGCCTTAATTGATTTATGTGCAAGGATCATAATAATCGGGAAAAATGTTTGCAGTGAGCTTATTACATGGGGGCATTGCAGCAGCAATTTTTTCAATTGTGGGCACTGTAAGGGTACGATAACGTGTTGTTTTATCCAATAAAGATCAAGTTTCACGCACACGTTGCACAACTTGGGCACTACTCCTACCGAATTTTAAACGCAATTTTCTTACACCTTCGGTAGAAGATTCACCATTTTGCGAGTAAATTTTTAGAGTTTCTCAACAATATTCATTTCGTTAACCGCAAATATAAAACAAATTTTCCGTCATAATACCAATAACATTAGATTTGCCACACTCAAAATAACTATTCAAACTTTAGATGAACCATCCTATACTTACGAAGAGCTAATTGGGTGGAGGAGCTTGAAGAAGTGAAACAATTTTTCCTGCAGAGTGATGGAGATCTCAATGTTTGAATTGGGCAGGGGAGACAAAGCCGGAATGAAGTTAGTAGAACGTCGTTCATAAATGTGTCAGAAGGATGACATTCACAGAATAGAATAGTTAAAGCCAGTGGTCGTGAAATTCTGACATTTTGTGATGTGCAGTTGTTATGGTGAAGTTGTTGAAAACTTTGAGCTGGAGGTACAAATCTGGTCAGATCACTTACAAATCTAAGGCTCCTTAACCGTAAATGTGATAATAGTGTGACTAATAAATTAAACCTACTGCCTTAAAGTCAACTATTTAACCCGGATTGACCACAATTTGGAAACCTTGATTTTCAACGAAACATGCAAGAGATAAATCTTTTGTGGCTTTGAATAAGTTTATAAAATCACAAACTAAGGATGACAAGGTGCATTACATTGTTGCAAAGTAGGAGAATGCAATTTTTTTTGAGGAGAATAAACGGCAATGCATACTAATACAAAGAGCTCGAAAGTACTAGCAAGGAATGTGGTTCTCTTGTTTTTTTATCATTCTGTTTTTTATTGAATCTTTCTTTTACTTAGAAACTAACATTAAATTTTTCAAATCATAAATTTAAAATAAAAGCCAGTTTCCATGCCAGTGCGTGGGTTTAGTGCTATATTAAAACGATTAAAGTGTCTTGAGTAGATTTTACTAAACTGAATTTACACCAAACGAGAAAAAAGTACAAAAAAATATTTCTGGTGTTAAAAAAATGTTCTTCCTCCTTCCTGCTCAGTATAGACCCAGACCAATTGTGCCACATTATTTCATATCAAGATCTATGGTATCTTTACTTTTTAACCGCTTACGGTATTGTCGATGCAGAAAGCTTCTATTTAATTAAAAGTTTGTCAAATAATGTGAAGATTATGGGCAGCAAGCTTACTGGTCTATACGAGCCAACAAGTGCAGGGTCTTTGCCTGGTTTGGAAACCATTATTATCTGATGAAATTTTCACTCAGGTGGAAAGTGACCGATGCGCAAGATGCCGTTAAAGATTTGAGCCAGGTGCTTGACACAATTTGTGGCAATTCTTTGAAATATATATATAATCAGCGCCTTCTGTTTAAAGCCTTAATTGATTTATGTGCAAGGATCATAATAATCGGGAAAAATGTTTGCAGCGAGCTTATTACATGGGGGCATCAGCTTGCGCATCTCAGCAGAACATCTACCGTGAAAGTAACGATAAAACAGACACGCAAGCCACGTTTCGACGATGTTCCAAGGAGCCAATAGTGCTGGAAACTCTACTGCCTCGCTCGATGTTGGATACGGTCCACGAGCTCTAGCTACGTTCGTGAAGCTCCAGCGCATAGGTGCGAATTAAACTCCAATGTAGGACGTATATAGGTGGGGTACACCGCCTAAGAAAGCCGAGATACTTGGCTGCTTCTTTCGACACGTATCTATGAGTTTCCCACTCTCTCTTTAGTCTTCTTTTCATTAATTAGGGTTATTATCGTACTGGTGTTTTTATGACAATGCTTTCAGCAGCTTGCTTCAGCATGTAGGTTAAATCGTATACAGCATGTCAATGTTTGTCTGAGTTGTTACGGATATATTTAGTTCAATATGTTACTTATTTTCTAAATCTTATCCAATTTGACTTAGATTTCGTTAGGAATTGGGGTATTACTGCTTCCTTTGTTGTAATATCAAGTAAAATGATCGAATGTGAATGATAAGACGATAAATCGTTCGACTTTAATTTCAATTCGTTTAATGTTTTTTATGTCCATCAAATCGGGTATTTTGTGAGGGTCTGTGGGCCAGTATGTGTGTTGGGTCCGTGCAATATTACATCTAGCTTATCTTGGGATATAGCTGACCAGGAGCTTATTGAATACAAATATTTCTTAAGAAGATAGTGTTAAATTCTTCTTTTTTTCAACGAGAACTGCAGTATTGCCACAAACCTTTCCGCTGGGTTTTCTTTTATCGTAAGTTTTGTATCTGGAAGGTTGGCATCTTCTGTAATCACGTTTCTGTGAGGTATGGTTGTTCTTAGAACGTCAATCCTACTATAAGCGGTACCAATTTTGGTAAAAGCTACAGAGGTACAAACGTACATGAAAACACCTGCGTCAGTGTATAGGCTATCGTTATTAAGGGTATGCTGTGGTTTTAGAACAGTGTCGGACGATGCGGTGAACCTCCTGGCTAACAAATTCCCTATAGACATAATGGCAAGAGCAGCTGCAGAAATCAGAAAAAATCCTGAAGGCCGCTCAGCGGTCGCAAAAAAATACATTGAAGAGTGGCAACATCGATGGGAGACATCAACGAAAGGTCGGTGGAAGAGGACATTGATCCCTAGTGTGGAAGGGTGGGTTAATAGGAACCATGGGGAGATAAATTATCACCTCACACAGTTCCTATCAGGACACGGATGCGTTCAACAGTTACTTACTTACTTAGCTGGCACTCCAACCGATGATCGGTCTTGGCCGCCTCCACAAAGCTTCGCCAGTCACTTCTGCTATGCGCGCGCTAGCGCCAGTTGATAAGGCCAAGTGCAGCCAGGTTTCCCTGCACCTGGTCTTGCCAGCGAAGCCGCTGGAGTTTTATTCGCTTGACTATGTCAGTGTCGGCGTACAGCTCATACAGCTCATCGTTCCATCTTATTCGATACACGTCGTCCACGCATACTGGACCATAGATCTTACGGAGTATCTTCCTCTCGAACGCTCCTAACAGCCTCTCATCATTGATGGTCATTGTCCACGTCTCTGCGCCATACATTAGGACGGGAAGGATGAGGGACTTATAGAGCGTTATTTTCGTCGGTCGAGTGAGGGCTCAACTTCTCAATTGCCTACTGAGCCCGTAGTAACACCTGTTGGCAAGAGTTTGTCTCCGCTTGATCTCAAGGCTGTCATTATTGTTGGTGTTTATTCTGGATCCTAGATAAACGGAATCCTTGACGACTTCAAAAGTGTAGTTGTCAACAGTGACATTTTGTCCAAGACGCCGTGACTCTTTGTTTGCTGACACAAGGTATTTCGTTTTGTCCTCGTTCACCACTAGACCCACACGACGAGACTCCCTTTCCAGGTTGAAGAATGCTGCACTGACTGCTCGAGCGTTTTTGCCAATGATGTCAATATCATCAGCGTATGCTAGCAGCATGACACTCTTGTAGAAGATAGTGCCAGAGATGTCGATGTTCGCAGCTCGAATTATTTTCTCCAGCATAAGGTTAAAGAAGTTGCACGATAGGGAGCCACCTTGTCTGAAACCTCTTTTGGTATCAAATGGTGCGGAGAGGTCTGTCCCAATTTTCACTGCACTGGTGGTGTTGGTCAGTGTCATTTTGCAAAGACGAATGAGCTTTGCAGGGATACCAAAATCAGACATTGCGGCGTACAAGTGATCCCTAATCGTGCTGTCGAAGGCGGCTTTATGATCGACAAATAGATGATGGGTATCCGATCTGTTTTTCTCGAGTCTTTTCCAGGATTTGGCGTAGTGTGAATATCTGGTCGATGGTGGATTTACCAGGCCTGAAGCCACACTGATAAGATCCAATCAGTTTGTTGACGATGGGCTTCAGTCTTTCGCACAGTACACTCGATAGAACCTTATATGCAATATTAAGAAGGCTTATCCCACGGTAGTTGGCGCTGGCGCAGATCGTGGAATCACCTTTCTTATGGATTGGGCAGAGTACGCTGAGATTCCAATCACTTGGCATGCTTTCATCTGACCATATTCTGCATAGAAGCTTATGCATGCGTTTTTTGAGCTCTTCGCCTCCGGTCTTAAACAACTCAGCAGGCAGGCCATCTGCACCTGCAGCCTTATTGTTTTTCAGCCGAGCAATGGCTGTTAAGACCTCCTCATAGTCAGGCGGCGGTACTTCAACGCCGTCAATGATTGGGGTTTCCGGAGTGGGTTCCGCAGTGGCGGGATTATTGCCGTCATCGCCATTAAGCAGCTGTGAAAAGTGCTCCTTCCATAATCTCATTATGCTCTGGATATCTGTCACCAGATTTCCGTCTTCATCCTTGCAGGAAGAGGCCCCGGTCTTCAAACCAAGAGTCAGGCGTCTTATTCTTTTAAAGAATTTTCGGACCTCGTTCCTGTCCCGCAACATTTCGATATCATTGAACTCGCGTCTTTCTTCATCTCCTTTCTTGCACCGGAAAAGACGTTTCTCCTCCCTCCTCAACTTTCTGTATCGCTCCTTAGCAGCTCGCGTTGCAACTGACTGCAGGGTGGCTCTGTAGACTGCGTTTTTTGCTTCAGTAGCATCGCGACACTCTTGGTCGTACCACATATTTCTCCGTCGACGGTGGTAGCCTAGCACCTCTTCGGCAGCCGTACTCATAGAGCGGGAAATGAGCGTCCACTGCGCGCATATATCATCAAGTTGAGGGGTGTTTTGTGAAAGGAGAAGTGCAGGTTGGTTGGCAAAGACTTTGGCTGTCTGTTGTGATTGCAGCTTTTCGACATCCAGGTTTCTCTTTGTACCTATCCGTACGCGATTTGCCACACATACTTGTGCAGACCTTGGCTGCAACCAAGTAGTGGTCTGAGTCGATGTTTGCACCACGTAATGTGCGTACGTCTAGTACATTGGAAGCGTGCCTTCCGTCGATCACAACGTGATCAATCTGGTTTCGTGTGTTTTGATCATGGGACAGCCAAGTGGCCTTATGGATATCTTTATGTTGGAATCTGGTGCTACTAACTGTCATGTTTCGTGCGGCGGCGAAGTCGATCAGTCTCATACCGTTATCGGTGGCTTCGTCGTGGAGACTGAATTTTCCGATCGTCGGACTAAAGAGACTCTCCTTGCCCACCTTGGCATTAAAGTCGCCTAACACGATTTTGACATCGTGGCGGGGGCAATGCTCATAAAATTTGTCGAGGAGCTCGTAGAAGTCATCTTTGGTCGTTTCAACCTTCTCATCCGTCGGGGCATGGACACAAATTAGGCTGATGTTGAAGAATTTTTCCTTGATGCGGATAGTGGCTAGGCGCTCGTTCACGGCCGTGAACCTCGAGACTAGATGACGCAGTCTCTTCCCAACCACAAATCCAACACCAAATTCGTGTCTCGACGCATGACAGCTGTAGTAGATATCACAGCATGCTCTTTTGGAGCAACCCTGTCCCGTCCATAGCATTTTGCATAGCGGTGATGTCAGCACTATATTGTTGGAGGAAATCCACCAGCTGAATAGAGGCACCTTCCCTGTAGAGGGTTCGTACATTCCAGGTGCATATCCGTAAATCGTTGTCCTTTGGGCGTTTGCGGGAGTCGTCAACATTAGAGGGGTTCTTTATCCGAGGCTTATTTTGAGGATTCATTGGTGGGTATTTTAACGTGGTGGGTTCCAAGCCCGACGCACAACCATTCATTCAAGGCCATGGAGAAGCCCGCCGCACACATTAGTTAACTCACTGACGGTTGTCAGATCGCTATCCAGGGGACACCACGAGAAGGCTGTGTGTCGACTTGAAACGTAGAAGCGCAAGGATAGACCATGGACGCACCTGCGACTCTCATGAACTTTACCTTGTGTCCTACGCCCCAGGCCTCCCTGCGGCGTAGTATCTGTACACTGCGTTCGCCAGTATCTGTACAAATACACCCACGTTAACCATCCGTACTATCTATTTTGTGATGGTAAAATCGAGAATGCTTAACATATCTTACTAGAATGCGGCCATAGCACACATGATGACGCAAATGCGAATAAACGAGCAAGCAGCAATGCGAGCAAATAATTAAATAGAGAAGTGGGTTGAAACCCTTTTCCTGCCCCGCGAGGTAAATCCTTTACTGGTAGTGCCGCGGGGGACACACAGGACAGAGCTCGTAGGATGTGGCTTTAGTCCGTAGGTGCAAGGATGCGAATCGGGCATGTGAGCAGGGCGGTACTACTCATATCTATGAAGATACCCACCTACCTGGTCGTAACCAAATAAAAAAATAAAAAACCCTGTGTGTTGAATGTATCAATAAAACATAAAAAAGGGCATTTACCGCTCCTTGCTGCATGAGCTCCTTTGCACGAAGTGTCCACTTTCTACTCATTTCATGCAGAGCCTCGTTCTATCTATATCCTCGGTGCAGCGTTGTGTATATGAACATAGCTCCAGCACTTAAAACAGTGATTTAAACAGGGGTTAAATTTACTTTGTCCTGCTTATTGCCAAACTGATGCAGATTCGTTGCGCTTTTATCACTATTTTCTACCACGGGTAGGCTGATGAGAGTTTTCTGCGTACCGTTGTACCTCTTACGCAAACTTCTATTCGAAGTTTTATCGGGGCACCTGATTTTGCATTGGAGTACTTCGCAAATTTCTTCCTCTTGAGTTCAAGTAGTAACTAACCATTCGCCGTTCTACGTATGGCTTTGACATTTTCTCTCATTGTTTTCAAATTGTCACAGGTCTTGACTTTCCCTAAGATGTCTGCTTACGTTGCGTCTCCTGAGTTCGATATAATACTCGAACGTACAACTAGGCCTGCACAAGGTTTTACCGGTACGGCGGCAGCTGAGGCATTAGTCGGAAAGCCATTTCCGCAGGATTTCTCTCTGCTTACTGAGGTACCCGTATGCCACAGCCGTCAGCGAGAGGCTCGTAGAAATCATCTTTGGTCGTTTCATCCTTCTCATCCGTCGGCGCATGGACACAAATTAGGCTGATGTTAAAGAATTTTGCCTTGATGCAGTTAGTGGCTAGGCGATCGTTCACGGGCGTGAACCTCGAGACTAGGTGACGTAGTCTCTTCCCAACCACAAATCCAACGCCAAATTCGTGTCTCGACTCATGACAGCTGTAGTATGTAGATATCACAGGATGCTCTTTTGGAGCAACCCTGTCCCGTCCATCACATTTCCTGTATAGCGGTGATGTCAGCTCTATATTGTTGGATTACATCTACCATCTAGATAGAGGCACCTTCCCTGTAGAGGGATCGTACATTCCAGGTGCATATCCGTAAATCGTTGTCCTTTGGGCGTTTGCGGGAGTCGTCAACATTAGAGGGGTTCTTTATCCGAGGCTTATTTTGAGGATTCATTGGTGGGTATTTTAACGTGGTGGGTTCCAAGTCCGACACATAACCATACATTCAAGACCACGGGGAAGACCGCCGCACACATTAATTAAGTCACTGACGGGCGCCACGAGAAGGCTGTGTGCCAACTTGAGACATAGAAGCGACAGGATCGAACATGGACGCACCTGCGACTGTCACGAACTTTACCTTGTGTCGTAGATCTCCAGTCCCACAGTAATTCAAAATCTCCAGTCCATTACTAGTAATTCAAAATCTACATCTTTGTCTACACCTAGAAAAGGTTTTAATAAGAAATCTAAAATCTAGTCAGTTATCCAGGAAGTTATTGTTCGTGTTTCGTGTTGCAGCTGAAACTACTGAAGAAGATGTAGTAGACTATTTAACATCTGAATCTAAACTTAAGCGTGATTTAAATTTAACTTTAATTATACAAGATAGTCTGCATCCTTCAAAACTACTTTGACGGCTAACATTTATAAAACTATTCCTAGTCCATCTTTTTGGCCAGATAATGCTTTAGTGAAAGAGTTCATTTCTCGGGAGAGAGCACTTAGTTAAACTAAAACTACAACACTGACTACACTTTCTAAGAACCAAAAAAAACTAATTAAACGCACGAATGTAATATTTTATATCAAAATGTTTGAGGTCTCAACACTAAGCTAAGAGATTTATTCTTAGCCAGCTTTGAGCTCTAATATGATATTGTTGTCTTTACTAATACATGGCTCAGACCTTCTTTACAAACCAAAGTGGTTTTTCCATGGTTTCACGGTTTTTCGTAAAGACAGAAATTCTATCGTTGGTAATACTGCTATGGGAGGGGGCGTTTTGATTGCTGTTATGTCTTGTTGCTTTTCTGACTGCTTTAAGCATCGAATTTTATTGTGTTAAGTTGTGAGTGCTGTGGCGTAGTGGTAGTGCGTTGGACTGCTACGCAGAGTGTCCGGGGTTCGAATCTCGGCACAGGCAAAATCAAAAAAAAAAAAAAAGTAGAAAAAATAATTTTTCTACACGGCACCACCTCTTGTCAGGCAATGGCAAACCTACAAGAGTAAAAATTGCTATGAAAAGCTTTTCACTTCGCCGTTCGGATTCGGCTTTAAACTGTAGGTCCCTTCCATTCATGTACAAATATAACACGCACAACATGAGTGGATGCGAAAAGCTAGGCCTAGGCCCTCCATGGGCTGTTGTGCCATCAAAAGTAAAAGTAAGTAAGATGTCAATCCATTTGTTTTTACATAACGAGTTCTTATGTTCCCCTAACTCTTCTTCCGAAGTATATCAGATCAATGCTTCAACGATTCGTGATATTTGTTCTATGGTGAAACCAAAAGATGAAATGGTTGTTGTTGGAGATATTAATTTGCCTGATGTCGCTTGGGATGTCTCCGATCCTCCTTTTATACTACTACGTACTTGTAAAAATTATAACTGTATTGATATAATAAACTCAATTACTAGTGAAGGCCAATAATAAGATCCTGGATCTCATTTTCATTGACGATTTTTCTAACGCAAATGTGTTATGGTCATTACCTCTTTTTCATTTCCAATCCAATGCCTTGAAAAAGAATATCTTATTTCTTTAAATTACAATTTCAAAAAAACTGACTATACTGAAAAATTACTTTACCTTACCTTGCTCACTCCTTGTAAGACTCCAAATTTTCTGTTTCCAAACTCAATAAAGCGGTTGAGCAATTTACAAATTCTATCCATAAGGGCTTTAGTTTTTCAGTTCCTCAATGTAATTTGAATAAACCGAAATTTCCGAATTGGTTTAAAAATGATCTCCGCAAGCTGAGAAACCAAAAGACTCATTATCACAAACGTTATAAGAAATTCAATATGGTAACTTGACTGCTTTTTCGAAACATATAAATCTTCGCTACAGATATCAACTCCAGTGCAAAACTTGTTATAAAGAATATCTAAATAAGGTTAAAGATTCACTAAAACAGAATGCTATGGGGCTTTGTGAACCTAAAACGTAAAGATTCCGGATTCCGTCAAGGATGTCATTTAATGAAATTGAATCAGGAAATGAACAAACATTTTGTAATCTCTTCAGACTTTTTTCTATTAACATGTTCAAAAATTCCCTTCCTTAAAACCTGTGTTAACTGTGGCCTTGATAACATTCCAGAATGTATTCTTAAGGAATGTTGCAATGAACTTGTGTTAACCATCACACTTTTATTTACGTTTTTCTTACAAGGTGCTTTTTCCCTGACGCCTGGATATTTATTCCGCTACACAAATCTGGCAGCAAATCTTTAATTAACAACTATCGTGCTATGGCAAAACTTAGTGCTATTCCCAAACTTTTTGAACAAATTATTTTCTCACAAATCAGTTTTAACCTTCATAAATATATTTCACCTTTTCCATGTTAGGTTTTTACCCGGCAAATCGACAACTACTAACCTTATAGAATTCACTTCAAGAGTGTTAGAAGGCTTTGCCAATAGATTATAAACTGATGTTGTGTACACTGATTTTAGTAAGACGTGTGACGTAGTAAACCATAATTAGCTTTTACTTAAAATGCGAAAGATGGGTTTTCTTCCACGTTTACTGAATGGATCACTTCTTGTCTTACAAATCTAACACAGAGTGTATTGTTCAAGGAATTTAAGTCTAATTGTCTTTCTGTTACTTCTGGTGTTCCTCAAGGGAATCATCTTGGCCCCATTTACTTTTTTACTTTTTATTAACGATTTGCCCAATGTTTTTCAAATCTGTTAAATTTTGATGTACGTCATCAGCGTAAATTATTTTATGAATTTAGTAATATCGACGACACTAAGTTACTACAAAAGGACTTAAATCAACTATTCAGTTGGTGTAGCTTAAACTTAATTAAACTGAATTTAAATAAATGTAAGCAAATGTCTTTTTCACGTAAAACTCCTTTATTATTTAGCTATGAAATTGATAACTGCAAACTTGAAATCGTTTCAACATTCGTGGATCTTAGTTTGACTTTGGATACCAAACTTTGTTTTAATATCCACATTAACAAAGTCGTTAACAAAGCCTCTTGTGTACTAGGTTTCAAAGAAGTTGACGAACCATATGTTCTTTTCTGCTTACGTGGTTTACCTTGGAACCCGAACTCAATTCTTCCATCGTATGAAAGTCGATTGAAATTTATTTCATTACCAGCATTATACTCACGTAGAATAATGTTGAATTCTACATTTATACTTAAACTTTTTCAGGGCAATATAAATAGCACTTATCTTTCAAGTATATCTCAATATTGTAATTACTTAAAATTTGAATCTTTCAATGCCTGTATAGATTTCAATAAAGATGTTGGAGGATCTATGATTTGATATGCTTGAAAACTTATAATTGTAATTACTTACAATCTGAATCTATCAATAATGCCTGTATAGATTTCAATAAAGTTTATCATTTAATAGATTTTTCCGATTCATAAAGGTTAATTAAAGATAAAATTCTTTTAGAAGTTAATAGTTAACTCTTCCACTATCCAGCGCTTTTTTTTTTGCTTAGTGGAGTTCTCGCCCCTCATACTTTTGCTTCCGTTCGCGCTTCTGTAGAGTGATCCGCGTCGCACTTCTACGGTAACCTACACGTGGTTTGTAGCGCCCATAGAAAAATTGCTCTACATTAAAAAATTCAAAACTTGTTATGGCCATCTACCATAACTATTTATGGTAGCTGGAGTGGTTTTAGTTTACAGCTAGTTTAATTATTAAATAAAATCAATTATAACATAAAAACTATTGCACATATTTGACTTTGGATATATGTACTACTGTTGGCAAAAGTGAGTAAGACTTTGTTCATAATTTCAAATTTTTTTATTTATTCTTCCAAATCTATTTCGTCCCCTTCAAAGTAATCCCCCCCCGGCCCCAATACACTTGTGCCAACGTTTTTTCCAATTCTCGAAATAGTTGTTAAAGTCAATTTCCGGAATAGCCTTCAATGCGCTTAGCGATTCATGTTTAATGTCTTCAATTGACTCAAAACGGTGTCCACGAAGCGGTTTTTTGAGTTTAGAAAATAGCCAAAAGTCACACGGTGCTAAGTCAGGCGAATAGGGTGGTTGCGGAACGATATCAGTCGAATTTTTGGCAAAATGGTCTCGTAAAACCAATGCAGTGATTTTGGAACCAATCGTGCATTCACTCTTCTTATGCCCAAATGATGTTTTAAAATGGTTTTCAGTGATCCGATATTTCAACGATGCCAGTAAGATCTCTGACTGTTAATCGTCGATTCTCGAGCACCAATTCCTTGATTTTATTACGTGTTGATCATCAGTTGATGTTGATGGCCGTCCTGGACGTGGTTCGTCGTCAACGCGTTCTCGACCATCTTTGAACAATTTGTACCAATCAAAAACACTTGCTCGTGACATACAATTATCACCGAAGGCCTTTTGCTGAACGTTTCGGCCCCAGAAATTTGATTCCGCACACAAAATTTAATGGAACTTCTTTGTTGAATAATTTCACTCATTGTGAAAATCGCCGAATGCACTTTTTGTACTTCAGAAAGACAAGCGTATACTAAACACTAATGATTATTTTGATGTGACATTTGCACAGATGTCACCGACAGTCATACCAACCTTAAAAAAATAATAATAATAATTTGATGAATGGGTTTCCGCGCGAAATTTAAATTAAAAAGTCTTACTAACTTTTGCCCACAGTAGTATGCATGTATACCGTGTCAGTGAAAGACCGAAAACGGTGGCAGTGTGTTGTAAAACCATGAGGCATGGACATGTGAAATCCATACAAAATATGGACCTTTTTTCTTTATATATTTATCGTAATTTTTAAAAATAAAAACGGTTTACCTTAGAAGTGTTTTACTTCGAGTTTTTTCCTAGAAACGTTTCTTTTGTTGATCCCAAAAATTTTTTGCTAAAGAACAATTAACTGCCATTCTATTTTTACCTCCGACAAATTGTTCAGCATAGGGGCGTGGTTTCTCAGTAAAAAATGTGAAGTTTTGAAATTTTTCCACGTATTATCAAATCAACTTAAAAAAAAAAAATTATCTTCACATTCGGATTCCCAGTGCCAAAAAACTACCAAATAGATATCTAAAAGACATCTATTCTCTTATTTTTCGTCGGTTGTAGCTATTGCAAAGAAATGAGACTATGTTGAAAAAATTCCAAAAACTATTTTGATATTTTTATCAGCCTTTATCAGTTAAGGTGCAGCATCTAATATAATAGAAATATTTTACCTTTTTCGAAGTTTTAACCCAAAATCTTAACTAAGTAAAAATTGCTGTTTACTGACAAACTCATCAGGGGGCAAAGCCCCAATAACAACATTGCCATATATGTTCCATCTTCCATCTGTGGTTTCGTCGATAGCCAACCACAAAAATTATTTTTGATACACCCTTTAATTTTGTATATGGTATCCTCATACAAAGATGTTATTGCGAAGGGCGGTTTCAGAGAACTTTGAGCTCGGTGTACTTTTCAAGAAATGCATGAAGATTTGTATTCCTGATTTTATATAATAGTCCGCATTACCAAAAGCGTTACACAAATCTTATGTAAATTGTGAATCTTGGCGCAAGTTTCTGTAAGGAATTGCTGTTTACCATTTTTTGCTGCATTCTTTAGCGCAAGATCCATATGTTTTGCCGTTTTTAAGTGCTGTTTTTAGAAAATAATTTTGCAGCTGAAACTGGTTTGCTGCATAGTTAGCAAAAGAAAATTTTCCCATCCGTCTGGATTCGCTGACATACTTACTGCAGTTTTCTTGAGACGGAGGATTTTGTTATTTTGTTTTTGGCATTGCTTAAAAGAAAAGATGTTTTTTTTAGTTTTTACATTAAATTTTCATTTTATATATATATTGTGGTCCTGTGGTGCAGTTGGCGTGCTACGTCCGGGGTTCAAATCTCGGCACAGGCAAAATCAAAAAGTGGAAAAAACAATTTATTTTTCTACACTGCACCGCCCTCTTGGGAGGCGATGGCAAACCTGTCAAATTGCCTATGAAAAGCTTTTCACTTCGCCATTCGGATTCGGCACAAAACTGTAGGTTCATTCCTTGCATAAAACTGTAGGTCCCTTCTCGGCCTAGGCCATTCATGGGCTGTTGTGCTATAAAAGAAAAAAAATAATATGTATATATACTATATTATATATTATTTGCTTTAATTTACAAACACAGCACTATTTGCTTTTGATTTTACTTTATTCTTATTTAACTACTAATATTATTTGCTTTGATTTGCAAACACAATGCGAATATTTTCGTTTATATGCATTTTTTAATAATTTTTTCTGAGCTATACACAAAAAATAGAATAATTCACAATAATTTCAAAGACCGAAGTATAATAAACATTACAAACAACTATACCAGTACGAAAACTAAAAATATGTACAACTACCATAAGTATTTTTTTGTGTTGAAAATATGTAAATATATGTATTTTTTAATGAAATATGGAACAATATGACTTTACTAATGTCGTAATATCTTACTCGTTTCTGGCTACAATACTTATATGAAAAAAAAGCTTTTGCATAAATTAGGTTGCCCTAATTGTAAGTATCTTCTACATCTTATAATAACAAAAATTTCTCTTATGTGTTGCCATATATAGACAAGGACATGCTCATACCCATCAATCAGAAGAGACACGTGTTTGGCACAAGCGTGATAATAAATGGCAGAATGTACATTTCCATCGTAGTGCATCGGGAAAAATTAGCGGAGCAACGACATTTGATTTCATACAACAAAAGTAGACCAACCTTATAATGAATAAAAATTTTAATGTATCCATGCCGAAGGATTTAGAACGAGAACCATTAATAATTGCAGTAGAAGAACGAAATATAGAGGAAATAGAAACCGATAAAGAGAATGAAGAATAACATTAAACACATTAACACCAAAAAGAACAATTTACACAATTGCACAATACGAACACAATAATTATTGTTATAATTATGATCATAATCATTATCATCATCACACAGAACTACAAAAATACACAAAATGCCAATATGTTGATGAAGAAGTAATAGGAGAAATTGAAGATGAGCCGCTGGATGAACCAGATGCTCTATGTGAATCTATTTGAAATAGAGGACATAGATATGTTGCTACAAACTTAAGGGTATTTAAAAAACTAAGAAAAAAACCAGTCTTTTTAAACAAGAAGGGCAAACATTAAATATAACAATATTATCTACGAACATTGCAAAAAAAACTAGCCAAGATAAATATATCTGGAAACTATATATACTAGTCTTTCAAGTTTTATTTCTCCAAAGACCACTTTCTACATTACTCTCTACCTCTTCTCCAACAAATATGTACATTTTCCAATATGAATGCAAGTGAAGAATGCTTTACAAATACCCAGTGATCGAAAAAATTGTCGTTCGGTTTGCATATAAAATTATGAAAACCATAGTTAAATGAACATAGTTGGCCAAGTAGAGAGAACAAGCTTATTTTAGAGTCGAGCATTTATGTACGATAAGCTCACAGTTGCAAAAGTATGTATGTAAGAAAAACTAACAAAATATTTGAATAGTTTTTTGTTTGGAAAAACATAACAAAAGCAATCCAAGAATGATAGAAACAAAGATTTCGAAATGCGTAGAACTCACGAAAAGCGTTACTTTAGTTTAAGTTACGATAAATATAGGGGCAATTGCAATAAACAATTATATTTTAGTACTATTCTTACTACTTTTTTATGCCACTATGAAACATAAATTTACTGACTCAGAGAACATTAACAGATAAAGGAGGGGAGCGTTCTACTGGGAATAATATGTTCAGTTTTCTATGATGAAAACAGTTCTTACGGTTTTCGCAGTATGGCTTTGTCAATTTGTGACTCATATTCAGGGCATTGGTCCTGATTCATAACCAGTCCAAAAATTGCATTGAAATTTGTTACTGTAAAAGTGAAAATTATTTTTGTATTTTTGATCTGTTATCGAAGTAAAACTACAAATTGTATTTATATTGTATGTACATGGAAATCCGTTTTGAAAATTAATCTTTTTAATTCACCATTTTCTGGCTATAGATAAATATTTAGATAAAAGACTGCCTAGATTTGTTACACCATCTAAAGAGCAAATAAAAAAATTCTAGAGGGTTTATGAACCCGCGTGTGAAGTGAAACATTAAGACCAACTTTTTTTTTTTAGATTTAGTCATACGTACAGATTAACTTTATTTATTATTATAATGTATAAAAATAACAAAGTTTGTTGGCCAAAGCTTGTGCATACTTTTAGGATGCTATGGAAAAAACAACAACAACGATATACTCAGCAAAGAAATAAAAGTGCATAGAAGATGGACGACTCTGCAGCATTTGCTCCTACGTATGTTTGTTCTTTTTGGCCCTAAGCAGCTCCTCCAATTTTCTGTCTGTTGCTATCGGCTATGAGCTCCTTCTCCCGCAAACTCAACACATGCCTTTTTTTGTATTTATGTTTTATTATCGAACAAAATAAAAATTCGTTTTATAAAGAAACAAAAGAAACTAAAATTAAAGCATACAGAATTTCTGGAGGTACACTTTATCATATCATATAGTGAACTTCTTAAAAATGCTTCACAATGCTTTCACCAACATGCTTGGGCTATGAGGTGCGATGTGACACTGAAAAAAATAAAAAGTTTGCGGAAATAATAAAAATTAATTATTTAGATTGAATTTGAGAAAATAAAATAAAAATATAGAATATTTACCATGATATTAACGATATTCTTTGAATAGGTAAGAATATGAACTTTTAATATAAAAATGTTTTATCATTTGAAAAAAATGCTGAAAGGCTCATTTAACAATCACTGCTTTTAGGGATCCCGGTTTTCCAATTTCATGAAACCACGTCCATAAATTTTTGTAAGTCTTAGAAAACATTTCCATACTTTTTACACCAAAATTGATCTACTAATATTTTAGATCAATAAAAAATTTTGAATTTAGAGAATTAACTGTGTGTACCGAATTTAGTTCCATTTGCTTTACTATTGCTTTTTATACTGCCCTTTCAATATTTCACTTGTATGGGAAGCAGGCCCAATGTATTAAATTTTACAACAGTTGTTGGAGAGACTTTCAGTGATATGTATCGAACTCTGTTCAGGTCGGTTTAAAATTTTCTTTAATATCAGTGCATGGCAATGACACGCGCATTTACCCAATTCCTTACATAACCTATTCCTTATAAAAAATATCTGTACCAAGTTTGGTTGAGATCGTTTAAGTTTTACTCGAGCAACACGAACAGATGGACAAATTACACTGGCCGACAAAAACAAAATTCCTGTTTGCTGAAGGTTACATTTTTTTATAGTAGTGTCGATACACTGATTCCAAAAATTTTGCACAATCAGCTCTTGTTTTCAAATGTTTCGAAAATCCCGTTATTTTCGATATGCAAACATTTAAACTAGTATATATATTATTTTAATGTTATATTTTAACAAAAGATAATTGGTAATGTTGCTGTTTATAGGTCCTAATTAAACTAAAAAGCCTAAAATTATACCCATACATAAAAGATTTCCCTTTGAAAATCATGCTTAAAACAAAATAGAATTTTGATAAAATTCACCAATTTTCAAAACTCAAAGCGCTGTTACACAAACAAATTTTTCCCAATTTTAAAGAGATTCATTAAATTTGTAGCTTAATTTTTAAATCAGAATGCCCAAATTACTCGACAAAACTTAGATTTGAAATGCTGCGCTCACAGGAAGACGTTTGTATCAAAAGTCCACTAACAGTGGAGGTTTGGTTTAAAAACGAAAAATATTTAGCTTTTCGCAATGAACAACTTTTCCTCAGACGTAAAAATAATAAGGAGTTGAAAATTTAAAATCGTTTTTTAGTTGTATTGCGGGTCATGATGCTCTCTCCGGGACTCATAAAAATTACTCGATCTTCGGGACTTCTCGTAAAATCCGGGACAGTTGTAGAGCTCCTTATTCCTCCGTCTGACGCATAAGTGTGGCCAGACCTTTTCGATTTTAATTGCAATTCAAACATATTTGTAATTGAGCTAGCGACTTGAAATTTCAGATAACTTCGTAACTTTTTATTACGGCGTAAAATTTGAAATTTCATTTCAATATGATCAAAAATGCACATGACCAAATGCGTCACATTGAGAACAGCCGGCATATTTTTCAAAATAATACAAGAAATTACAAAAAAAATAATTTCTTTTCGCATATACCTTTGTTTTCTTGAAATTCTTACCTGCTCAAATATTTCGGCTATATGAGAACCACTGAGGAAAAAAATCAAGTAATTTCCATCTGCAAGGCATAAAAATGTATAGTGGTCGCTGTAGCGTAGCGGTAGTGCGTTGGACTGTTACGCAGAGTGTCGAGGGTTCGAATCTCGGCACACAAAATATAAATAAAATTAAAAAAAACAACAACAAAATTTCTACACTGCATCACCTCTTGGCAGGCAATAAAAATTTCCTATGAAAAGCTTTTCACTTCGCCGTTCGGATTCCGGATAAAACTGTAGGACCCTTCCTTCGTGTACAAATATAACACGCACAACATGAATGGATACGAAAAGGTTGGCCTTTGGCGCTACATGTGGTCATAGTCGACACTGATAAACTGAAGTTCATTGTGGTAAAGGCATAACACTTGCCACAATGGCTGTCTATCTCTTTAACTGTGTCCTTTGTGATTGCTTTCCCTCTCTTATTCTTCCGCCTTCTTCCTCCCACCTATCAATCTTCCTTACATTCAACACAATGCTCTGCATTCATAGGGAGCGAAGCCGCTGGATTTTTATGCGCTTGACTTTGCCAGGATTTGACATAGTGTGAGTATCTCTTCGATGGTGGATTTTCGAGTTCTGGACCCACACTGATAAGGTCCAATCAGTTTGTAGACGAAGGGCTTCAGTCTTTCACAAAGTGCGCTCGATAGAACCTTATATGCGATATTAAGAAAGCTTATCACACGGTAATTGGCGCAGATCGTGGAATCACCTTTCTTACGGATTGAGCAGAGTACGCTGAGCTTCCTCTCACTTTGCATACTTTAATCCGACCATCTGAATATAAGCTCGTGGATGTGCTCTTCGCCTCTAGTCTTAAACAGCTCGGCAGGTAGGCCATCTGTACCTACAGCCTTACTGTTTTTCATCCGAGCGATGACTGTTTGTAGTCGCTGTGGCGTAGAGGTAGTGCGTTGAACTGCTACGCAGAGCGTTCGGGGTTCGAATCTCGGCACAGGCAAAATCAAAAGTAGAAAAAATAATTTTTCTACGCGGCACCACCTCTTGGCAGGCAATGGCAAACCCACAAGAGTAAAAATTGCCCATGAAAAGCTTTTCACTTCGCCGTTCGGATTCGGCATAAAACTGTAGGTCCCTTCCATTCATGTACAAATATAACACGCACAACATGAGTGGATGCGAAAAGCTCGGCCTAGGCCCTCCATGGGCTGTTGTGCCAATAAAAGTAAAAAAAGTAAAAGATGACTGTTAATTCCCCCTCGTAGTCGGGCGGCGGTATTTCAACTCAGTCAGTGATTGGAGTTTCCGGAATAAATTTCGCATTGGCGGGATTATTGCCGTCATCGCCATTATCCATAATACCATAATATCCTTGGAATTTAGCACCAGATTTTCGTCTTCGACCTTGCAGGAAGAGACCCCGGTCTTCAAACCATTAGCCAGTTATTCTTTCAAAGAATTTTCGGACCCCGTTCCTGTCCCATATCATTTCGAAATCATTAAAGTCAACTATCTGTATCGCTCCTTAACAGCTCGCGTTTTAACTGACTGCAGGATACTGTGTTTTTCGCTTCAATAGCATCCCGACATCTTCGGCAGTCGTACGCATAAAGCATTAAATGTGCGTCCACTGCTCGCATATATCATTAAGTTGAAGGCTGTTTTGCGATAGGAGGAGTGAAGCGACATTTTTCCTCCCTCCTCAACACTCTGTATCGGTCCTTAGCAGCTCGTGTTGCAACTGACTGCAGGGTGGCTCTGTATACTGTGGTTTTCGCTTCAATAGCATCGCGACACTCTTGGTAATACCACATATTTCTCCGTCGACGGTGGTAGTCTAGCACCTCTTCGGCAGTCGGTACACATAGAGTGGTAAATGTGCGTCTGCTGCGCGCATTTATCATCAAATTGAGGTGTGTTTTGCGATAGGAGTCAATTGGCGAAGACTTCGGCTGTCGGTTGTGATTGCATCTTTTTGACATCAAGCTTTCTCTTTGTACCTATCCGTACACGATTTGCTACACATACACGTTTGCGGACTATGGCTGCAACGAAGTTGTAATCTGAGTCGATGTTTGCACCACGTATTGCGCGTGTGTCTAGCACACTGGACCTTCCGTGCCTTCCGTTGATCACAACGTGATCAATCGGGTTTCGTGTGTTTTGATCAGGGAACCGCCAAGTGGCCTTATGAATATCTTGATGTTGAAATCTCGTGCTACTAACTGCCATGTTCCGTGCGGCGGCTTCGTCGTGGAGACTAAATTTTCCGATCATCGGATCAAAGATACTCTCCTTGCAAACCTTGGTTTATATAATACCTGTTTATATATCACAAGATGTGTTTTTGAGCAAGTCTGTCCTGTCCATCGCATTTCCTATATAGATGTGATGTCAGCTTTATTGTTGGAGGACATCTACCACTTCGATAGGGGCACCTTCCCTGTAGAGGATTCGGAAATTCCAGGTGCATATCCGTAAATCGTTGTGCTTTGGTCGTTTGCGGGAGTCGTCAATATTAAGGGGCTTCATTATCCAGGCTTCTTTTGAGGATTCATTGGGAGCTATATTAACGTGGTGGGCTTCATGCCCGACCCACAACCATTCACTCAAGGTCATGGAGAAGCCCGCCGCACACATTAGTTAGCTCACTGACGGGTGTTAGATCGCTATCCGGGGACACCACGAGGAGGCTGTGTGGCGACTTGTGACGGAGAAGCGCCAGGTTCGAAAATGTAATCAACATTATTGTGCGATTATCACGGACTCTTCCATGTGTTCTACACCCCAGGCCCCCCGTAATATTACTAAACTTAGTTATTACCGAAGAGAGAATTAATCAGATATATTACCTCTTTATGTATAAAGTAGAAGTATTACGTAATTTACAGGTCACAACACTGGTAATAGGTCGGGCGAAATTTGATCCTAGATCAGGGTAATTCTTCAATGCAGTGTAATAATGGTCAGTCAGTTTTCACATAAAGTAAAATCTTCAGTAACAATTCCCTTAAATCCCCTCTTTTTGTGGAAATCAGTTGGAAATCAGTCAGCCAATTAGTCAGCCAAATTGTCAGACATGTCAGTCAAGTTAGTAAGAATGTTTGAAATAAATTAAACAAGAAAAAATGATATTATAAAATATATTTAGTTATTAGTTGTTTACTGCGTACACACATATATGTAAAAAAATGCAAACATCAAGGTAAAGAATAAAACATCACCCACTCACACATGCACACACAGAATATATCTGTATCTAATATACATATATATTAACAAACCAAAAAATACCCTTATTATTTATTTGAAAAAACAAAAAGAAAGTAAAAATAATTGAAGAGAATAACATTGTAACACACACATGCATCAATGCATACATACCATATACATATAAAGAAAGAAAAAGTAAATTTTGCTTAGCTATCACAAAAATTATATAATTATTCAATGAAAAGAAATAAATCATGATTTTAAACTAAACTAATCGAAAAAACAAAAAAAAAACAACTAAAAATTTCAAATATTATAAATTTAAAAAAGGAGAAAAACAGCAATTGAATGAAGTCTAAAGAAAAATTATAGTTAATGAATTATAATTATTATTATTACAATTAGCTAAATACTTTAAATTTAATAATAACTTACTACAGGCCTACATATTTATATACAAGTACATATATGAACTTTAAAATGTTTTTTAATATGCAATAAATAAATGTCTGTATATAAAAACAAACATAAATACAAACAAACGAAAAAAGAAAACTAAATGAGTAAAATATTATTTAAATATTCTTTATTATTATTATAATTCTTTTTCGTAATATGACATGTATTTACCATATAAGATAAAGAAGTGCGTAAACAAATATTCATATTAACTAAGCCTTAAATAAACATACCTTCTCAAAAGTTTTTGTGTCATTTGCATATTATTACAAAACATAATTTTGACCAGTAAATAACAGAAATAAAAAAAGGAAAAAATAAATATATTGTGACAAACAATAAGAAAAAAATTAAAAACAAAATTATGCTAATAAAATAACATTTTATCAATGTTTGATTTCGTCTCACTTCAAAAACAAAATCAAGAATAAAATAAAAACAAATGAAAACATTAAATATAAATTAACAAATATTTACGACTTTTAAACAAAAATTTATCGATTTTGAAAGCATTATTTAATACTTAAGCTTTATTTAAAAACGAAAAAATTAATGAATAATAAATGATATGTATGAAATGTCTACTAACTTTAAATTATACTGTGTGACAAAAAAACAAAAAAGTTGAATTAATTTACCTGAGAAATAGTGCATGTTTTAGGTTTAGTCAGCCATTGACAAGCTGCATACCCGAAATTTGTCGTATACGAGAAGTACATATATACTTGGTAATAACTTTGTTGATTTTTATAGGAACGGTAATTTTTATATGTCCTTAGAAAGAAGAGATATAGGCTTTACTATTATATATAAAACGTTTTATTACATTCAAAAAGTGCGGAGTAAGAAGCGTGGCGTAGGTTGTAGTGCGTTGGCCTGCTACGCAGAGGGCCTAGGCTCTCCAAGGACTGTTGTGCCATTAAAAGAAATGAAGTAAGAAGCAAAAATATAGTGATTATTTAAATTTCTAAAAAATTTTAACTTTTTAATGGCGGATATTTTTTTCAAGAGTGTATATAATTAAGTTAATATATAAAAACTGTATTTTTAGTTTTTAATAATTATAATATTTGCAACAGTGTTAAGATTTGGTGGAGCTGTTGAACTTCTTGCACTTGCACATACAAAAAGAATATACTTAGTACATGCAAATATACAAAATCTGAAAAATGTTTTAATTTAATTAATTTAATTAATTTAATTTCATTAATTTCATTAATTTCATTAAATTCATTAATTTCATTAATTTCATTAATTTCATTAATTTCATTAATTTCATTAATTTCATTAATTTCATTAATTTCATTAATTTCATTAATTTCATTAATTTCATTAATTTCATTAATTTCATTAATTTCATTAATTTCATTAATTTCATTAATTTCATTAATTTCATTAATTTCATTAATTTCATTAATTTCATTAATTTCATTAATTTCATTAATTTCATTAATTTCATTAATTTCATTAATTTCATTAATTTCATTAATTTCATTAATTTCATTAATTTCATTAATTTCATTAATTTCATTAATTTCATTAATTTCATTAATTTCATTAATTTCATTAATTTCATTAATTTCATTAATTTCATTAATTTCATTAATTTCATTAATTTCATTAATTCGCCATTGCCTGTCAAGAGGTGGTAGAAAACAATGTCGGTCTATCTATTTTTAAAAAATTCGAACAAACTTCATATGTGCAAAATCTTGTGGTAGAAATCGATTTTCAACCTCCGTGTGAACGTAGTATTCTTCTTTCTCCTTTTTTTAATGGCACAGCAGCCATTGGAGGGCCTAGGCCGAGCTTTTCTCATCCACTCATGTTGTGCGTCTTAGTTTTGTACATGAATGGACCAACAGTTTTATACCGAATTCGAACGGCGAAGTGAAAAGCTCTTCATAGGCAATTTTTACTCTTGTAGGTTTGCCATTGCCTGCGAAGGTGCAGCGTAGAAGAACTTGTGTTTCTATGTTCGAACCTCGGAAATTTCCGCAGCAGGTCAACGTGCTATCAACTACAATACAGCGACCTGTGAACTTACTATGATTTATTACTATTAATTATTATCGCACAAGAAATCGCATAGCGAATGGGCTTGGTGATCGACTAATTTCAAGTTGCACAGACGGTTGCATAAAACTTAAAAGTTTTTGCTTTTTAGGTCTAGTCGTTCGACCAAGTTGTTGTATAATGTATGACCTCCTTTAATGAGATGAAGTCCATGATTCTATATTGTATGAAGATATATGTGTATATTGTATGAAGATATCTCGGTGAAGTATGAAGAAGTAGGACGTAAACTTTTTGATTATTGTTGCAAAAAAACACTCAGGTCCCATTAACAGATTTTTTTTTTTTATTGGTTCATTCAACACACAGGGTGCACCCCTATGAATGAAGAGCATTGTATTGGATGGACGGAAGATTGATAGGTGGGAGGAAGATTGAGAGAGGGAATGCAATCACACAGGACACCGATAAAGAGATGGACAACCATTGTGGGAAGTGTTATGCCTTTACCACAATGAACTTCAGTTTATCAGTGTCGACTATGACAGCATGTAGCTCCAAAGGCAAGCTTTTCGCATCCACTCATGTTGTGCGTGTTATATTTGGACATGAATGGAAGGGACCTACAGTTTTATACCGAATCCGAACGGCGAAGTGAAAAGCTTTTTCATAGGCAATTTTTACACTTGTAGGTTTGCCATTGCCTGCCCAGAGGTGGTGCCGTGTATAAATTTCGTTAAATTCGTATAAATGTTGTTGCTTCTTTTTTTTGCCCGTGCCGAGATTCGATTTTGTTAATTTAATTTTATTTATATATTTTTTTATTTTTTTTTTTTTTTTTTTTAATACTTAAATTGTTTGCAACATGTATATATTTTTATCTCGTCCTCTAAAATTTTGATGTAATCACACTCCTTACTGAGAAGTATTTACATAAATTTTCATGGTTACACTTTTTCCATTTTTACAGTTCGATCGTTATTGCTAATCGTTTTTAATTTGGAAAATTATTTTTCCGAGTTTGGCAAGTTTATCTTGTAGGATTATACATATCTACTGTATCAAACAGGCTTAATGAACGTTAGGTTTGCCATAGAGAGAATAACAACAATTTATATAGAATAGGCTGATCAGACATCGGTTTTTATTTACCGAAAATTTTTATTCGTACTGTCAAACATCATAAAGATTTGTGTTTAAAAACTAACCGCGAACAATATTGGAAAAACTAAATAAATTTTAATAGCTTCTAATTATATCATGTGACGAACACAAAATGGACTCATTCGTTTTTAATCCATCATTTGTCATATTGGTTGTTGAAGGAATGAGGTAAAGAGACGATTAATCATTTAAAACTTCCATTTTAACTCCCTTCCTGAAAAATTTTACACTACGCCACTGATACGAAATATATAGGGGTTGGGGAAGAAGTTTAAATATTTAAAATAACTTGGGGAAAATATCGATCTTGGCTCAACCTCTGAAAGACCTCTGAATAGTGAAATAAGTCTGAATCAAGAAAATAGAAATTAAATTGAGAAAATATGGAAGAAGGACACGATCAAATTTAAAATGAAAAATCGCCTTTTCGCTTTAAATTTCTGACAATTTTTAATCTCACAACATAAAGCACAGAGTTGCATTTTCATTTAAAACGATTCAATCTTTTAAAAATGCAGATTAAAGATTTTTGTATGGAATTAAAATAAGGTGTATATAAAACCGATTTAATATTTAAATTGAATATTAAAATCGTGTATCGAACCGATTTAATTTGCATTAAATCAGAGTAAGGCGTCGGATAACACTTGGTCTGAAAACAAGTAATTTAATATTTTTGTTATTTAATTGAAAGTATTGAATTATTTTGTTGCTTTATTTGTTTTTTAAAGAAAATGAAGTGAAAATTTAATGTACGTGGAAAATTATTTGAAGGGTGTGCGGTCAAAATATGATAAACCACAATTGCGAAATTTTTCAGGAAAACTATGAAACGAGCGCATTTTTTTTTTATCTGAAAACTTAGTACACTGTTAAAATTTTATACAGGCAAACATCATCAACCGCATGCTCTTTATATCATTTCTTGTATCAGCTTTTAAATTTAATTTACAGTTGAATTAAGAAAAAGATTATGAGGAAATAACACATTAAAAAAATCTAATTAAATTTAATTTCAAAAAATATAATTTAATATTGATACATTGGTTTTGCAAGCAGAACAAACTAACGAAACAGCGAAAATATAGATAGATATAAAAAAGTAGCGGGAATGAATTCAATTCAATTGAATTTGATTAATATTTATTTCTGTGACAAGTGGAAGCTTTTTAAAAAATAATTAATTGCTTAAATATTATTAATCTTATTAAGTTGTAAACGAAAAATATGACTAATGCCTGGTTTTCACTATGACATACTCAATTACAACAAAAACTACTTTCACTGGTAGCTCGTCATTTTGTGTCATTACATCTTATAAATTGTCAATATCAGATGAGAAATTTTGGTGTCCGTTGATTGACATTGATCATTCATCAGCTACTGAGAAAAGACTTTAAGTTCGGTGCCACTTCAGATCGTTGCATTTCCATGATATCTGCCACTTACGGACATAGAAGGTCTCTTATTTTTCAGTCCATGGATTCCTTCCATAAGAAATTCAAGGTTCCTTTCTCCTGGATCAGCTTTCACTAACTGCAAACGCAAATGAAACCATAATTACATACAACTTACAACAATTGACATTGAAAACGACATAGTGAAAACCAGCAAAAAGAAAAAGATCCGAAGGTTAAGCACAAAATGTCAAATACACACGAGCCATTAGGATATTTCTTTTCTTAAGACCAAACTAAAATATGTATGTATATGTCAGAAGTCCAAGTCGGTACGAAACTTTAACCCGGAAAGCTCCTCCCGGAACCACCGTTAAGTATTAAGTAAGTCGGTAGGCCAAATAGAACATTACTGCCCAATCATCTGGTTTTGTCCGTCTAGCTCGTTACCATGTGAGGTAAGACCATTGAAAACCCTGGTTTCTACGTTCCAACGACCTTTGGCGCTCAATACAATGAAACGTTTTCATCATATTTGCTGCTGCAGATTGCCATTTCATGGCGTGCCAAACATATGGGGCACCATATTTGATATCGTAACTGTTTTTCTGAATACTTTGGTGATTTCGGCTCACTTGTTAATGAAGCAGGGACAATATACAACATGTCACAAGAGTCCTGAATCTCGATGGGGCAATTAGGACAAAACAGATTGTTCTCGTGATAAAAGCGGTGGAAATATTGCTTAAAATGTCTATGCTCGCTTCTTTGCTACGTCAGATACTGTACGAAAACCGGTAGCTACTCGTAGTACGCTCAAGAGATAATTCACTCGGATGCCAAACATGTACGTGCCTGTATACGTTGAGTCAACCCAAATCAGGGCAGCGCAGAGCACGATAGAGCTTGTAAGGTTCCATTTACTTTTGAAGCTTTGTCGTTAATCGTAGCCAAATGATACTTAAAGATGATTGTATGTCGATACATCCTCATACACCTTACCTTAGTTGGCACTACAACCGATGATCAGTCTTGGCCGCCTTGATTAAACTTCGCCAGTCTTTTTTTATAAGTGGCCGCTGTAGTTGGTAGTGTGTTGGCCTGCCACGCAGAGTGTCCTAGATTCAAATTTCGGCGCAGACAAAATCAAAAAGTAAAAAAACAATTTTTCGGCACCCCCTCCTAGCAGGCAATAGCACACCTACAAGAGTAAAAATTGGCTATGCTTTTCACTTTGCGGTTCGGATTCGGAATAAAACTGTAGGTCCCTTCCATTCATGTACAAATAACACGCTGAACATAAGTGGATGCGACAAGCTGGGCCTAGGCCCTACATGGGCTGTTGTGCCACAAAAAAGAAGTAATTTCTTCTATGCATGCGCTGCCGCCAGTTGGTAAAGCCAAGTGCAGTGAGGTCACCCTTCTAATCGCAGCGCCTTCCTCCATTCACTCATGATACACGTCGCCCACGTATATTATACCATACACCTTACGAAGTGTCTTCCTCTCGAACACTCATAACAGCCTCTTGTCATTGGTGGTTAATGTCCACGTCCCAGCACCATACATTGAGACGCGAAAGATGACGGACTTACAGAGCGTTATTTTGCCTACTGAGCCCGTAGTAACACATGTTGGTAAGAGTTCATCTCCGCTCGATCAAATCTGACATTATTGTTGGTAAACGTAATTCTTGACGACTTCAAAAGTATAATTGTCAACAGTAACATTTATTTATTTTTATTTATTTTTTTTTTTACAAACTACGGAATAATACATTCTTGCAGAATAATAAAATATATATATTAATTAAATAGCATAAATAAGCTGAGTCTAAAATTTTGTTTATTCACATTAAAATCTAGTAACGAATGATATTTGTTACAAAGACGAATGCATCTTGCTATTGGTTCGTTATAAGCATAGTTTGTGGTAGTTAGTTGCTCATTGAACATTTTATTACGTCTCAAATTTTTATTTGGAATTAAAATATTGAGTAAACTGGATATTTCTGTGCATTTAATGTGGCCAGTTAAGATGTTGTAGACAAAAACATAAGTGAACCATAACTTCTTCTATCGCTTAGATTTTCCAAGCCAAGTAATTTGCGTCTACCCAAATAAGAAGGGAAATCTGATGTCCAATACAGTTTCCGGATCGCGTATCTGGTAAAATTCTTTGTACCCTTTCTATCCGTTCTGCACCTCATAATATGGGTTCCATATTATAGAACAATAATCCAGATGGCTCCGTAATAAGGCTTTATAAAGGGAATTAAGGGTATGGGGATCTTTAAAATTTTTCGTATTTCTTTTAATACTTAAAACCCGCCATTGAGTTTGATTTTAAGGTTATAAAATCAATATGACTTGAAAAACTGAGTTTACTATCAAAAATTATGCCTAAATCTTTTACCTGAGATTTCCGTGAAAGACTATGCCCATTAATTGAATAGTTGCATATAATGGGATTACTCATCCGAGAGTATGATGCAATGCAGCACTTGTCAATATTCAAGTATAAATTATTTGAGCACCACTTTGATATCATTAATAAAATCATTAATAAATATAGAAATAAGAGTGGGCCCCAGAGCGTACCTTATGGAATACCAGAAGTAGCATTAACAATCATTTCTGACTTAACAGCGCCAATTCTAACTAACAATTTACGATTTGAGAAAAAGCTTTTGAAGAATTCGATTAAGATACCAGAGATTCCGAAGTTTCAAATGCTTTAGCAAAGTCTGTATAAATAACATCCAATTGGTTGTGTTGTGCAATTGCATTAACTATGTGGTGAGAAATTAAAGCTACATGTAGATCGACCAGGTAAGAAACTATCCTGACAGTCATATAATGCCCCACTAATACTTATGATCAAAAAACTTTTTATTAATTAGTCCTTGTTTAACAATCGCTATATAACTTGTAACATCGTTTTTAGTAGTTTCCATTTATCAAGAAACTTACCCCTTTTCAGGAATGTACTGAAAAGAAATCTTAACGACATTATCAATACAGCGAATAAAAAATATTGGTGGTAGCTCGTTTTTGTCAGATTTAAAGCTCGGTTTTAATTCTTTGATAACTGAAATAGTGCCTTCTTTTAAAATACTAATTACGTCTAGACTAACAGGGACAGCATGAGAAGTCGAAGAGTTTTGGTGCTTAGTATACAAATTTTGAAATAATTGAGCAAATAAATACAGCTTCCAAGTACATTTTTAGCAACGCTGCCCTCAAATTCCATGTTCGATGGCAAACCAGTTGAGCCACGCTTAGAATTTACATAGCGTCAAATGGAATTCTTCTTTCTTTAATGATTTATTTTTAAAATTTTTTAGATTTGATAGCCTCTCATTGAATTATTCCCAGTACGTAATCTCTTCAATAGAGTAAAATTAGCAATTGCTGAGGAGACATTACAACTTATGATGTTCAAAATGGAGTCTGCATCGCCAATCTATAGAAGTTAGGTGTTTATTGACCTCGACAAAATTAGTTTTCTTAACGTCAAGTAAATCACTAGTAGGAAACATTTCTTCATTTATAAAATTCAAAATTAATTGTCAAAGCTTTATGGTGTACTGTTATAGTAGAGATTGGAGACAAATTTATTTCACAGGATACTTTCAAGTCATTTGTAACAAACACTAAGTCTAAAATCCTATTGTTAACATTTTATATTGAATGGTGATAGACACTTTTCCTCAAAAAACCGTTGATATTACCTAGATTAAAGTCACTTAATACAATTATTTGTTCATCGTCAGTTACACTCTCAGATGTAAGGTTAATATTATCTAAGTGTTTTATATAAAGATCTAAACTGCTATTGGGTGGGATATAAGACAGTAAAATATAAACGGACTTATTAATAATAAAATCAATTTTGATGCAAAGTTGTTCAACAGTTTTGTTATGAACTGGTAGTGCCACTACTTTATGTACAATGCAGATCAGATCTGACTGGTAGTAGGACACCACCACCTTTGTCTCGTCTAGTAGTAATAGTAATAGGGCAGCGATCAAGTCGAAATATTTGGTAATAGTCATCGAAGTACTCAGCACTGGAAATATTGTTGTGTCGCCAGGTCTCAGTTATAGCAATGATATCAAAATCGCGTAGCGATTGCGTCATAAGAAATTTTTGCTGCCACTAGCATTTTCGTAGTAAAGTTTATATTTATAGCTATCTATATGTGCGTGCGGTGGATACGAATACAAGCTAAGTTTTTTTTATTTTTTTCTGGCCTCTGAAAGGAACGAAATGGTCGAATATTAACATCAGCTGGCCATAGTGATGGATCCACAATTATATTACAGTAGATGGCACTAACAACAAGCTTAAAGTTAACTGTTTTAAGAATATCACTTGGTGCATCTTTTTTTATAAGCTTATAGCAATCTAGATGCTTTTTATTGATATTGGTATATTTCTCCACATAGGCTGTTTAATTTAGAAGTGAATTATATAGATATTAAAAACCAAAAAACAAGGAATTTGTATTTCTAACTAAACAAGATTAATAAATTTATTCGAAGGAAAAATTGTACAATAAATACATTGAAGAGCCCAACCGACCGGTGTGAATTGGTTCTAGTGAAGAACTAACAGACAGAAAAAGAAAGCAAAAGAAATAAGAATAGAGAAAATGAATAGTAAGGAAAAGGTGCATTAGTGTGGCTTAAACATAGGCAATGATATCTTTCTCATTTACGGATGGTTTACATGATGATAAGTAGAACCAACTTTTCTTAGCACCACATCGAGATCTGAGTTCCCACTCTGACCTACTACAATAGATCTAACATTAGCATTCTTCTGTCTGCCATTATATAGAAAATCTATATAATTTTGGATCTGAATTGTTGTTGTTACGTCAAACTAAAAATATAGGACAGTCTTCTTTTCTACTTTCGACTAACTTTCAAATATTATTTTCATTTGCTGTGATTTTTTTTTCATCCCAATATCTTTATCTAGTTCATATTTTACACGCATAGCAATTGGTTCAATTGTTGTCTTTAATATTATTCTTCAAGTGATTTATCATTTGTGAATAAAACGATCAAGTTCTTATATCTCTTCTTAGTTGTATGATATATAAACCACTGATGTTAAACAAAATGCTAGTTATACATAACAGCTGTAGTTATACGAGTTATCACTCCAGTTGTTTGAAACTTACTATAGATACATTAGTTTACTTTAAATACTGTATGAATGAACCAGAGAAAAATCTTGGGTTGAAAAACCACTGAACTCATATATACCATATAAAAGTATTTTAAATTTGGATTAATATTCGACCGATACTTAAAATGAACTGAAAAAGATTCAAAACACAATTCCGCTTCCGTCATATTTGTCGAAAAATAAATCTTATTGAATTTTAAACTTTTTTTGTTGTTGTTGAGAAAAACGTCAATTAAATAAATAATAAATTCCATACAAATACCATAACAGTATAAGATACCTTCTGAATAATCCAAATCTATTTATCTATGCTTAGATTCTTTTAAATAGGGTATGTCAAAAGCGGTTGACAGAGTTTCGCATAAAGAACTGGTGTCAAAACTGATGGCGCATGGGATCGGGAGTAACTTCACACGGGTGATCACGAACTTTCTAAGCGGCCGGTCTATCCGTGTTGTGATAGACGGCATTGTTTCGGAAGATCGTGCCATTAACGCTGGAGTGCCATAGAGTTCCGTCCTCTCCCCTACACTTTTTCTTATCTTCATTAATGACCTTCTATCATTAACGAAGAATTTACTCGTTTGGAGATGACAGCACCATTTCTCATTCAAATGCCTGTTTAAAACGCCCTACTTCTTTCGAGATTGAGAGGAAAAAGTATGTTATGAACGACTCTCTCAAAAAAGATCTATGGTCAATCTCCGAGTGGGGTCCCACGAATAAAGTTAAGTTCAATGCGCGTTAGATCCAATGTTGTCTCTTATCTCACAAACGACCCAACCCGCTAGATATGGGTGGGGTAGGTATTGCGGAGACAGCGACTCTCAATGCTCTGATCATGTCCATCCAATGTGATGTTCGTTGCCAATTGTCTTAGGCGGTGCAAAAAATGTTTCACTCCTGCTGATCTCCGCATGATCTACATCACCTATATACGCCATAAATCGGAGTTTAATTCGTACCTATAGGCTGGAGCTTCACGAACGCAACTGGAGCTCCTGGACCGTATCCAACATCGAGCGATAAGAGACAGTAGAGTTTCCAGCTATTTTGACTCCTTAGATGCGCAAGCTGATGCCGCCAGTTTGTGTGTTCACCAAAACTACACGATCAGCAAGTGGAACTCACGCATGCCAAGTAAACACAGTGTTCCACCGCACTACGCATTACAGGGAAAGTCCTTTCATCTGTCGTACGGCGCTACAGATATTTTTCCCCATTATTATGACCCTTGCAAATTTAAAGCAAACGTTCACAACTACTTCTAGCTCCTTCTTCTTCCACCTATCAATCTTCTTTCCAAGCAACACAATCCTCTGCATTTGTTGATTGTATAAAAAAAAAATATTTTAACATTAGGGCTGGAAATCAATTTTTAGGATATGATACCATTATTGAGATGTGTTGAGAAAAAGTGATTCCGAATGCTTAAGCTTTTCGCGGTTTTACTCCGGCTGCATCGTTGTTTATTGGTTAATTAGTAGGATAAACAAATGAGGTGTCCATAAATTTTTGAAAGAACATCACCTGGGGACATTATTATACGCGGACCATTTATAATTTGGAATTTTATTTTGGTGTAAATAAGAAACTATTAATTTCAATGAGGTTTTTATTATTCGAAAGTGTAATCCTTCCGTTTAATTGTGGAACACTATTTCATTGAAATGGCTTCCTCGGCTGGCCGTACAGAAGCCAACACGATCAACCCAGTTTTTTAGAACAATTTCGACTATGGAGCTGTACTTGGTTGCACCTATTTCGTCCTTAAGAGCCTCAATTGTCGCTGGATGGTTAGCGTAACACTTATCTTTAACGGCTTCCTAAAAATTCTCGCTGTAGCGTAGTGGTAGTGTGTTGGCCTGTTATGTAGACTGTCCGGAGTTCGAATCTTGGCACAGGCAAAATCAAAAAAAGAAAGAAAAAATAAAAAACAACTTTTATACACGGCACCACCTCTTGGGAGGCAATGGCAAACCTACAAGAGTGAAAATCGCCTATGAATAGCTTTCGTCCCTTCCAGTCATGAACAAATATTACACGCACAACATGAGTAGATGCGAAAAGCTCGGCCTTTGGCGCTACATATGGTCATAGTCGACATTCATGAACTGAAGTTCATTTGCCACAATGGCTGTCATCTCTTTATCGGTGTCCTGTGATTGCATTCCCTCTTTCAATCTCCCTCCTTCTTCCTCCCACTTACCAATTTTTCTTCTAATCAACACAATGCTCTGCATTTTAAAAATACTCCAACGGAGTCAAATCGCAACCGCGTGGTGGCCAATGGATATCATCAAAACGGCTAACAACTTTATTTTCAAACAGTTACTCGTTAAGTAACAATCGCACATGGATTTACTGAGCCTCAGATGCGACAGTTTTGCTAATTAACGTTACCACCCAGGTCAATGTGAGCTTCGTCACAAAAGATGATTATTCGGGAAAAATGCTTATCTTCTTGCAAGCCCAATTAAGGAGCCGATAACGTTGCGGTCATGTGGCTTCAGCTGTTGTGCCAATTGTACGGCTTCATACAGAGCAAAAGTTTGCAACAAAGAAGTGCGTGAAATGTTCAATTACTGAGAATGAAGGCGAGTTTATGCGCTTGATTCTTCTTGCACATTATAAGCAACAGCAGCAATTTTTTTCGGTTATGCGCACTTATGGAGTAAGAGGACGTATTTTTTGATCCAGTTTGATGCACACGTTTCACAAAATGCGTGGAAGGCGCTTCTCTTCTACCGAATTTTGAACATAATTTTCTTCCACTTTTGGTAGAATATTCACCATTGTTGTTTAAACGTATATGGACCCATTTGGTCAAATATAAAACAAATTTTCCGTCATAATACGAATGAAATTAGAGTTGCCACACTAAAAATAACCTATATTTCAAATTCCAAATGTTGAATGGACCACCCTATATATATGTTTACTCTTTTAAGTAGTTACGTAGAATAAAGACAAAAAAATTAATGTTTTAGGGATGGTGAAATGCTTTTCATGGATTTTGAGTTGCTTTGGCGACGGTTACATTTTGTTTTTGTTCTTTGACAAGCGGTTCTTCTTCTTTATCATTATTGTCAATTCACAATAGCGATGTTAAAGAAACCAGGGATGGTCAACAAGGTTCTATCTATACTAAGTAGTTATTATGTATAGATATATAATTATATGCGTTATCTCTGCGGCTTTGTTGTTGTTTTCTTATATAATTATCGATGGTAGTTACCACCAATAAACGATTGGCGAATAAAACGCAGCTATTTTTAGTGAAAAAGCTCAATTATAAATATAGTGACTGATGATATTTTCTCTCTCAGCGTAAGAAAGAACATCAACTCGTTTGAAGTGAACTAACTCGGATCATTCAATTATTTTTGTTTGTGTTACGCAAGCGATGATTCTTGTAAGAATAAATAATTAACTATTAATTTTTCTGCCCTATACACAAATTGAATTATAAATTGAAATAGTAAATGAATTTAAAAAAAAAGATTTTTTATGTATATTGAAGTTAGCTAAAAAGTAATCAAAATCGTCCAATTTCAGTCTTGCTTCATTCATCATGAATTAATAAAGAAAAATATAACAATATTTTGATTCGAAGCAAAACATGATATTGAAATTAAATAAAAAGTTTATTAAATAAATTGAATAATACAAAAATGTTTTCTTATTCGAATATCTTAATAAATTTAGTATAATTTTTCGAGAATATAAAAGCGCTTAATTTGATTTGGTTACACTTTTATTTTCAAAGGTTTCTTTATAACTCGTACTAAAAATGGCGATTTTTATCTGATTATATGAAATTTTAATATTTCTTATTACATATACATGTATGGTGTCCGCTGTGGTGTAGTGGTAGTGCGTTGGGCTGCTACGCAAAACCTACAAGAGTGTAAAAATTGCTATGAAAAGCTTTTCACTTCACCGTTCGGATTCGGCATTAAACTGTAGGTGCTCATGTACAAATATAACACGCACAACATGAGTGGATGCGTGTTGTGCCATTAAAAGTAAAGTAAGTAAAGTATATGTATGGATACTGTTTACTCGATATGTACATATTTATTAACTATAAATACGCCTGTTCTTAGAAAATAATTTTTTTTCTTATAGTTAATATATGAGTATTATTTTTATTCTTATTATTATTTTTAAATAAATATGTTCTTTAAAATAAAATGTTTAGATTATGTAAAAAAAAATATCATACAAACTTTTGTTTACCTTTTCACTGTCATTCTTCTTCTTATTACGTTTGCTTGACACTCACTGACTGTCAATATTAAAAACTATGACTTGGCTACTCGTTTTCCTTGTTATAACTCTTCACAGAGATAGATATCGCCGCAATATAAACATATACATACATACATATACCATGATGTATAATTATAGACGCACCCATATTATAACAATTCCTTGGTTCTAAGAGATTGTTGAATAAATCCAATACATGTTTATGAATAACACTAAAAATAAATTAATTTCAAACCAAAAGGATCTGAATAGAATGGAATAAGGAGAGTGAATACATTATAAAATAAGAAATTTTCTTGTTTTGTGCATACTCCTTTATTATTTAATCGTTATTTTTTTATATGCGTTTATAGTTATGCACAAAAAAAAACAAACATTGGATTTTAACGGTACATCCACAAATACTATTAAGATTTCTTTTTATTTAAAATTAACTAATTTTTAGTGCTATTTCATAAACATTTATTGCATTTATTCAACAATCTCTTAGCAGCAAGGAATTGTTTAAACATAAGGGAGTCTATAGTTATGCACCACAATGTACATACATATGCATATAATTAATTTCCCATACAAAAATTTGTTTAAGCCCACTGAGCACACTGCTACTATAAAGGGAAATTAATCACCAATAATTTGTGTAATCAATATTTAAAAATCGTAAATAAATTGTTTTTACTGTTTAAAAAGAAAGTGGTCGCTGTGGCGTAGTGGTAGTGCGTTGGACTGCTACGCAGAGTGGCCGGGGTTCAAATCTCGGCACAGGCAAAATCAAAAAGTAGAAAAAAATAATTTTTCTACACAGCACCACCTCTTGGCAGGCAATGGCAAACCTACAAGAGTAAAAATTGCTATGAAAAGCTTTTCACTTCGCCGTTCGGATTCGGCATTAAACTGTAGGTCCCTTCCATTCATGTATAAATATAACACGCACAACGTGAGTGGATGCGAAAAGCTCGGCCTAGGCCCTCCATGGGCTGTTGTGCCAATAAAAGTAAGTAAAGTAAGTTTAAAAAGAATTATTTTGTTTTAAATGTTTGGATTTGTTAGCTATATGAAGACTTTGTACTATTTTGCTTTGTAGTATTAGTTTTAATAAAATTAAATGTTTCTTTGTACTTTTATTTTAGATTCAACTTTATATTGTTGTCATTCATCCTTTCATTTTATTATTTTATGTTTGCATTTATATATACCTCAATTAATTTATTAAGGTTTATTGTTTGTATATTATTTATTAAATTGCTAACAATTTTTACTCGAACATTAAAAAATTAATAATGTAATTTAATACATATATACATACAAAATTAATGTTACTAGGTTATGATGCTTATTATAAATAGAAAAATGTAATACTAACAATTAAAAAACCAAAATAAGTAAATTAAATACAAAAAAATTTAAAATTTTCAATTTACTACTAATAAACTGCATATTGCTTTTATGCTCTTCTTATAAATACAAACGAAAAAAGCAAAATAAAATATTATTCTATTATTCAAAATAATATTATAAACATTAAAAAATATAAACAGTTTATCAGAATATTGTGTTAAATGTATTATATGTATATCAACAAATTACTAAAATATAGTTGGTGTCATTGATAGTAAAATTTAAATAAAACGTATGAATATAATACAAAACAACAAATGAAAAGTGAATGAAGAACTGTGTTCCTTAAATTATTCTAATTGTTACCTTTATTCCGTTATGCCGTTATTATATAAATCAATTACGAATCAGAATCACTTTGCATTTAAAAAAAAAAAAGTAAGATAAGCAGAAATACTTAGCATAAAAATTAACAATTTACTATGAATCTTAAATTAATTTCATGCCTGATGTTTTAATAAAAAAATACATACATCATATAATTCACAGAAATTAAAAAAAAAGAAACAATAGAATCAGCTGCTCTAATTAAACTGAAAAAATATTGTTTCAATTTAAATTTCAATAATTTTTATATAAAAAAAGGTTTATAAATTTTTCTAAACAAACTAGTAACTTTCAATTTCAATGTATAAGAAAACTCAAAACTTATTGCAAACTAATGAAAAATTGTATAGAAAAGTTTAAATTTCGATAACAAAGAACTCAATAAATTAAATCAACAAAATGGATTTTTTATTACGGATCCTAAATTATCACAGCCCTTTCAGTTTTTACAGAATCCGATGTAAACCTCAAATTGTTGGTTAAATAGAAAATATTAGTTTTATTGGCTGGGTTTTCCATTCAAGACATTGAATATGTGGAATAGATTGAATAAATATATACAAGGCAAAGCAAATATTTATGTATTTAAATAAAGGGTAATTTTGTTGTTACTTGGTTTTGACGTTTTCTCACAGTTCACGCGTGATTCTTGACATGTGTCAAAGTAAAAAATGTTCAGTTTGTTTTGCCATTTCATCATGAATAGACTAACGCCTGAACAACGTTTGCAAATTATTGAAATTTATTATTAAAATTCCTGAAAAATGTGTTTATTGCAAAATTGTCTTCAGCGACGAGCAGAATTTCCGTATTTGGACATGTGGTTCCAAGAGGACGATGCCACATGCCACACTACACGCGAAATCATGCATTGAGAGGCGAATTTGGTGAGCAGTTAATTTCACGTTTTGGTGCAGTCAATTGGCCACCAAGATCGTGTGATTTGACCCGTTAGACTATTTTTTGTGGGGCTATGTTAAATCTCTTGTCTATGGGGGCAAGCCAAACACGATTGCTGCTTTGGAAGCCTACATTGAACGTGTCATTGTTGAGATTCCGGTCGAAATGTGTGAAAAAGTGTGCCAAAATTGGACGTACAGAATGGACACTTGAAACGCAGCCGCGAACAACATTTAAGTGAAATTATCCTTAAAAAGTAAATGGCAGGAATTGATTTATCGATCCAAATAAAAATTTCATTCACTTTTAAAAAATTTCAAAAATCAAGCTCTTAAAAATCAACCTTTATATCATATTGTTACGATTATCTAGTTTCTACTATTTATTGTGTTAAAAATAAGTGACTGCAACCTTATTTAATTATTTCACCACTCACTAAAACTGAAAATTACTTACTTACTTACTTACTTAGCTGACCGATGATCGGTCTTGGCCGCCTCCATAAAGCTTCGTCAGTCACTTCTGCTATGCGCGCGCTGGCGCCAGTTGATAAGGCCAAGTGCAGTCAGGTTGCCCTGCACCTGGTCTTTCCAACGGAGATTAGGACGTCCCCTTCTGCGTGTTCCTCCACCGTGGTTCGAATAAAACACCCTTCTAGCCGGAGCGCTTTCTTCCATTCGCTCAACATGACCCAGGCAGCGAAGCCGCTGGAGTTTTATACGCTTGACTATGTCAGTGTCGGCGTACAGCTCATACAGCTCATCGTTCCATCTTATTCGATACACGTCGTCCACGCATACTGGACCGTAGATCTTACGGAGTATCTTCCTCTCGAACGCTCCTAACAGCCTCTCATCATTGATGGTCAATGTCCACGTCTCTGCGCCATACATTAGGACGGGAAGGATGAGGGACTTATAGAGCGTTATTTTCGTCGGTCGAGAGAGGGCTCTACTTCTCAATTGCCTACTGAGCCCGTAGTAACACCTGTTGGCAAGAGTTAGTCTCCGCTTGATCTCAAGGCTGACATTATTGTTGGTGTTTATGCTGGATCCTAGATAAACGAAATCCTTGACGACTTCAAAAGTGTAGTTGTCAACAGTGACATTTTGTCCAAGACGCCGTGACTCTTTGTTTGTTGACACAAGGTATTTCGTTTTGTCCTCGTTCACCACTAGACCCACACGACGAGACTCCCTTTCCAGGTTGGAGAATGCTGCACTGACTGCTCGAGCGTTTTTGCCAATGATGTCAATACCATCAGCGTATGCTAGCAGCATGACACTCTTGTAGAAGATAGTGCCAGAGATGTCGATGTTCGCAGCTCGAAATATTTTCTCCAGCATAAGGTTAAAAAAGTCGTACGATAGGGAGTCACCTTGTCTGAAACCTCTTTTGGTATCAAATGGTGCGGAGAGGTCTGTCCCAATTTTCACTGCGCTGGTGGTGTTGGTCAGTGTCATTTTACAAAGACGAATGAGCTTTGCAGGGATACCAAAATCAGACATTGCGGCGTACAAGTGATCCCTAATCGTGCTGTCGAAGGCGGCTTTATAATCGACAAATAGATGATGGGTGTCGATCTGTTTTTCTCGGGTCTTTTCCAGGATTTGGCGTAGTGTGAATATCTGGTCGATGGTGGATTTACCAGGCCTGAAGCCACACTGATAAGGTCCAATCAGTTTGTTGACGATGGGCTTCAGTCTTTCGCACAGTACGCTCGATAGAACCTTATATGCAATATTAAGAAGGCTTATCCCACGGTAGTTGGCGCAGATCGTGGAATCACCTTTCTTATGGATTGGGCAGAGTACGCTGAGATTCCAATCACTTGGCATGCTTTCATCTGACCATATTCTGCATAGAAGCTCATGCATGCGTTTTTTGAGCTCTTCGCCTCCTGTCTTAAACAACTCAGCAGGCAGGCCATCTGCACCTGCAGCCTTATTGTTTTTCAGCCGAGCAATGGCTGTTAAGACCTCCTCATAGTCAGGCGGCGGTACTTCAACGCCGTCAATGATTGTGGTTTCTGGAGTGGATTCCGCAGTGGCGGGATTATTGCCGTCATCGCCATTAAGCAGCTGCGAAAAGTGCTCCCTCCATAATCTCATTATGGAGGGAGCCAGATTTCCATCTTAATCCTTGCAGGAAGAGGCCCCGGTCTTCAAACCAAGAGTCAGGCGTCTTATTCTTTCAAAGAATTTTCGGACCTCGTTCCTGTCCCGCAACATTTCGATATCATTGAACTCGCGTCTTTCTTCATCTCTTTTCTTGCACCTGAAAAGGCGTTTCTCCTACCTCCTCAACTTTCTGTATCGCTCCTTAGCAGCTCGCGTTGCAACTGACTGCAAGGTGGCTCTGTAGACTGCGTTTTTTGCTTCAGTAGCATCGCGACACTCTTGGTCGTACCACATATTTCTCCGTCGACGGTGGTAGCCTAGCACCTCTTCGGCAGCCGTACGCATAGAGCGGGAAATGTGCGTCCACTGTGCGCATATATCATCAAGTTGAGGGGTGTTTTGCGAAAGGAGAAGTGCAAGTTGGTTGGCAAAGACTTTGGCTGTCTGTTGTGATTGCAGCTTTTCGACATCCAGCTTTCTCTTTGTACCTATCCGTACGCGATTTGCTACACATATACGTGTGCAGACCTTGGCTGCAACCAAGTAGTGGTCTGAGTCGATGTTTGCACCACGTATTGTGCGTACGTCTAGTACATTGGAAGAGTGCCTTCCGTCGATCACAACGTGATCAATTTGGTTTCGTGTGTTTTGATCAGGGGACAGCCAAGTGGCCTTATGGATATCCTTATGTTGGAATCTGGTGCTACTAACTGTCATGTTTCGTGCCGCGGCGAAGTCGATCAGTCTCATACCGTTATCGGTGGCTTCGTCGTGGAGACTGAATTTTCCGATCGTCGGACCAAAGAGACTCTCCTTGCCCACCTTGGCATTAAAGTCGCCTAACACGATTTTAACATCGTGGCGGGGGCAATGCTCATAAGCTTTGTCGAGGAGCTCGTAGAAGTCATCTTTGGTCGTTTCATCCTTCTCATCCGTCGGGGCATGGACACAAATTAGGCTGATGTTGAAGAATTTTACCTTGATGCGGATAGTGGCTAGGCGCTCGTTCACCGCCGTGAACCTCGAGACTAGATGACGCAGTCTCTTCCCAACCACAAATCCAACAACAAATTCGTGTCTCGATGCATGACAGCTGTAGTAGATATCACAGGATGCTCTTATTGAGCAACCCTGTCCCCTCCATCGCGTTTCCTGTATAGCGGTGATGTCAGCTCTATATTGTTGGAGGACATCCACCAGCTAGATAGAGGCACCTTCCCTGTAGAGGGTTCGGACATTCCAGGTGCATATCCGTAAATCGTTGTCCTTTGGGCGTTTGCGGGAGTCGTCAACATTAGAGGGGTTCGTTATCCGAGGCTTATTTTGAGGATTCATTGGTGGGTATTTTAACGTGGTGGGTTCCAAGCCCGACGCACAACCATTCATTCAAGGCCATGGAGAAGCCCGCCGCACACATTAGTTAACTCACTGACGGTTGTCAGATCGCTATCCAGGGGACGCCACGAGGAGGCTGTGTGTCGACTTGAAACGTAGAAGCGCAAGGATCGACCATGGACGCGACTGTCACGAACTTTACCTTGTTTCCTACGCCCCAGGCCCCTCCACTGAAAATTACTCCACATTTTTATTATAAACTCTGTGTTTTCTCTAAGATTGTCGAACTATGACTCTCCGTACTCCTGCTGCAGGCGTATTTATATAGCACAGATTTCATCGCTATCACGAAAATTCCAGTTCTTCAAAGTTTTCAAATGAGACGGTTTTTATGTCATTAGTTAACATAGTAACGAGGTCGCTGTATGGCGTATATACATATGTATGTTATAATTAGATACCATACATATGCGTGTATACCACTACAGATCACTAAGTACACATCCATATAATAAACATGTGAGCTTGTGTTTTATGCATAAATACATATGTACATGCATGCGAATGCTGTTGTTCTGGAATTATCGAAACAATATTTATTAAAATGTTTTTTTATATTTATCTATTTATAGTCATGTTATATTACAGTTGATTTGAGTGAAATTATTTTTCAGAGAGTTCAAGAATATTCTTTTTCTGCTTAATAATACATTTCTTATACAATATAATAACAATTAAATAAATAAATTAACAATTGAATTTTTTTTTCATATTTTAAGATAAAATTTACTTTACTTGAGCCCGATGGAGATTTTATTGATGGCATGATTAAATTTACGCAGTTCATCGGTCTAGCTGACCAATTATTACATTGCACCAGCTAGGCAAACGCAATTGTGAGATTGCGCGGCAGCTTCGCATTGCTCGCTAGTTAGTTTCTCGTGCAGTTAAACTGTTTAAGGAGCTGGTTCATGAAGGAAGAGGCAGAAAACTCACCGTCAATACTACCAGGAATCGCAAAATCGGCAAAAAAAAAAACGGGTGCAGCATAATTAAACGGTTTCCATGAGAAAAGTTGTTCGAGAAACTGGCATCAATTGTGATCCAGTTTGACTCATAGAAAAAAACGAACTAGGGCTTACAAGCTTCAAAAAGGTAAGTTACTTACGGATGAAAACAAATGCGTACGACTCGAAAGATGTCGCCAACTTCAACGTCGAGCCGCTGCAATTGCATGCGAAAAAATAGTCTTTGCAGATGAAAAGCTGTTTACTGTTCGACAAGCGCATATCCGTCAAAATGACAGAAGCTGGTCAACATAGGCTCCTGGATCATCATTCGTCATTCAAAATCGCCAAAATCCACAGTCCGTCATGGAGTCAAGGAGTCAAGATCAACCAAAAAGTGTACTGCCGTGAAATTTTGGATGCTGTGGTACTCCCTTGGGCATGACAGCACTTTGGCGATAATGATTGGACGTTCCAGCAAGACTCTGGGGCAGATAACAGAGCCAAAACAATACAAGAATGATACAGAGCTCATTTTCCTGATTTTATCACATCTCAAGAATGGCCACAATATTCGCCGAATCTCAATTCAATGCATTACAGCGTATGGTCCATTTTGGAGGCCAGGGTTTGTGCTACACGTCATAAAAATTTCCAGTCCCTGAAACAATCGTGGAGGAGCTGCTGCCCATAACCATAAATTTTTCCAAGCGTTTGAAGTTGTGTATTCGTTCCAAGGGTGGCCATTTCGAAACTGGCTGAATATATTTTTACTCATGCATTATGTTATCTTTTCTTCGATCTGTTTTTCGTTTTTAATTACATTAATTTTTTATGTCCAAACACTTCCAAAAAGAGGTGTGTTCCTTCAAGGGAAAATGTTTCCACTGTGAAAGACAAGGGCATATGGTGAGCGATTGCCATTTGCACTGCAAGTGATCTAGGTCACGATCCAATGAGAGGTCAGATCCTGTGGAGAATTAGAAAAAACAGGGCTTCAGGGGAAAATGTCATCTCTGAGAGCAGGAGGGGCATATGATGCGCGATTGCCGATTGCGTACGTCAAGATCCACGATCCAGCGTGAGAGTGAACACTGTGTTGAATCAAGAAAGAGGGTGATAAACAGTTCATCCTGTTCCAGCTCCATTTTCTACTATACTTCTTACTAAGAGTAAAGTAAGAGATGGAGGTAAAAGTCAAAAACGTATATTATTTATTCGAGGAAATGTTATATCAGGGGCTCCTAGTAATTAATGGATCAATTTCCGAATGCCCCAATTATTATAGGTAAACCTATAACAAAAATTATAATTTTAATCAGAGTGGTCACCATGGAAACGCTGATGCTCTCTCACAACGGCCGTGTTAAGTGGAATGGGGATGTTCTTTAGGAACTGAAGAAAAGGAAGACATTGTGGGCATCCGCTATTGACAGAACTGTATAAGAATACCTAAGGAAATTAGGGGACAAAAATCAGAAGAATTAAATTATAAACAGGTCCGTACAATATTATTACACAAATAAATGAGATGGTAGATAGAATAAAGAAAAGTGACAACAGCACAGCAAAAATAATGGTTATGCGACTAACATTTTATCAAGAAAAGTATTCTTCACTTTTTTGGCACGTGTGACCATATTTTCTGAACAACAGCATCCACAAGCATGCACGTATGTATGTAAAGTGTTGTAAAGCGGTCAGAGAGTCAGTTGTCAAAAGTTGCCGAAGTTGTATATAAGTTGCAGTCGTCGTAGGAATCATCACTCAAAATCCGAGTGGTGTCGTCGTAGTATCATCCAAAGAGTAGCGAGGAGAGGTAGTAGAGTTGTCGTAGTTTTTGAGTTTTTTGTAGTGTTAAATACTAATTACATTAATTTGCTTTTTTTCTTAATTTTCCATTTAACTAATTTTAACAAAATATTCCATAAACTGAATGAATTCCATATTTTGTTTTTAAATATAAAAATAAAACTTTCTATAATATAATAATAAAAGTTTCGATGATATAAACAGTACTACATGTATGTATGCATAAAGATGAGCGCGCTTGTTTATGTATGGATGTGTAAGGTGATCCACACACATAGTGGTATTCACATATATGTTTGTAGTTACTAGACATTTAGCCACTTCGGAATGTATCTAATAGAACTAAAAAAGCTTTGAGGTTCGTGGCCATGCTAATTGTTCGTGGTTATGTTACTTTTACTTACTTTACTTTTAATGGCACAACAACCCATGGAGGGCCTAGGCCGAGCTTTTCGCATCCACTCATGTTGTGCGTGTTATATTTGTACATGAATGGAAGGGACCTGCAGTTTAATGCCGAATCCGAACGGCGAAGTGAAAAGCTTGTCATAGCAATTTTTACTCTTGTAGGTTTGCCATTGCCTGCCAAGAGGTGGTGCCGTGTAGAAAATTTCTTTTTTCTACTTTCTGATTTTGCCTGTGCAGAGATTCGAACCCCGGACACTCTGCGCAGCAGTCCAACGCACTACCACTACGCCACAGCGACCACTATGTTATGTTACTAACGGCATAAAATATAGCATCATTTGAAAACTTCGAAGAGCTCTGGAATTTTCGTGGCAGTGATGAAATCTGTGCTATAAATACGACTGTAGCAGTATAAACTAAATAATCGTTTATTTATTAGTTATGTAAATAGAAAATTGTTTAGTTGTTAAAAATTTTCGATATTATACCTAATTTTCGATACTTGTTTTTTTTTTGTCGATCAGTAAGTACCCGTATTAGGAATGAAGAGGCAAGTTTTTGAAAATTTTTGTTTTCTATTTTTCAACGTAATCTCCTTTTAGTACAATACACTTTTTCCAACTTTTCTGCCACTGCTTTAACCTCCAAAAAATACGATTTGTCAAACTCTTCAAAATACGCTTTTGTCTCGACGATAACCTCCTCGTTTGAGCTGAATTTTTTTCCCCCGAGCCACGTTTTCATGTTGGGGAACAGAAAGAAGTCGCAGGGAGCCAGGTCGGGCGAGTACGCCCAATTCATGCAATTTGGCCGCGACAATTCCGGATGAATTTGCTGGTGCGTTACATGGTGAAACAGCACTTTTTTCTTAGACAAATGGGGCCGTGCCTCCTTCAATTTTATATCGAAACGGTCTAATAATTCACTGCAGTACTGCCCCGTGATCGTTCTTCCTTTCTGCAAAAAGTCCATGAGGATTATTCCCTTGGAATCCCAAAAAATTGTGGCCATGACCTTTCCGGCCGATGGGACCATCTTTGCCTTCTTCGGAGCCGATTCACCCCGAAAAATCCATTGTTTTGACTGTCGCTTGGTCTCTGGCGTATAATAATGGATCCAGGTTTCATCAAAGCAAAAACTCCTGCGAATTTCGCTTAAAGAGCTCCAAACACTGCTTCGACATTGACAGCCGTAACCGCTTGTTGTCCACCGTAAGCAATCGCGGCACCCATCGGGCCGACACCTTTCTCATGCTTAACCTATCATGTAAAATATTAATTACCGTTACGTACGACACTCCTAGGGCCTCTGCTACTTCTCGCACTTTCGTTCGACGATCAGCGAGAATCATGTCGTGGACCTTTTCAACGATTTCCTCGGTAACCACGTCTGCCGGGCGGCCTGGGCGCTCCTCATCAAAAACAGATGTACGACCACGTTTAAATTCGTTGAACCAATATCTTACGGTTGTCATAGATGGTGAAGCAGCATCCAACTTCGCTTTTATTTCTTCGCATGTTTTTCCTTCCAAAAATAAAAAGCGATTTACGGATCGATATTGTTCTTTTTCCATTTTATCGCGAAACACCAAACACGTGTGATACTAATGGCTGCCAAATAAAAACTGACCTATGAATAAGTTTGAAATTTAGTGTGGTGTCGTGTGACAGATGGCAGTACACGACGGTAATGTCAATACCCGTGTGTGTAGACACTTATTGATCGACCCAGGTATATACGCGTCAAAAGAAATACAGCTAATGTGACGCATATGAGGCGCAAATTGTCTCTAGCAGAAATTTCCAAACCAAACATGAAAAAGGACTTGGCATTCATAGAGGCTATTTAGACGAGCACAAAGTTGATCATCATCCATTATTATCGTGTCTGCACTTACTCACTTGCGCTAATTTTTTACAACTGAAACGGATAAGGGTGGAATTCGCATTTTTAAATTTTGACCTGATTTTTGTTTTGTTTGTGCGTTACAAAAAACAGAAAATTATGATTCAAGGTAATTCTATATAAACAAGCAGGACCCGGCCACGCGTTGCTATGGCTCTTTCTTCTTCTTTCTATTAATCGCACAACAGCCCATGGAGAGCCAGGCCTAGCTTTTCGCATCCACTCATGTTGTGCGTGAAATATTTCTACATAAATTGAAGGGAACTACAGTTTTATGCCGAATTCATATGCAATGTTTACTCTTATAGGTTTGTCATTGCCTGCCAAAAGATGATGTCGTGTAGAAAAATTGTTTTTTCTACTTTTTGATTTTAATGTGCCGAGATTTGACGCCGGACACTCTACGTGTCCGCACTACCCTGAGCTTTATTTTGGTAATTGCGAACGCCAATTGAATTGGGAATTGCAATCTTTGGCTGATTGATATATCGCAACATGATAATTGGTCCGGGCAGATCAAGTGCATTCAAAAATTCTGTTGTATAATTAACGGCTTCATCTGGTTCAATTGGTTTACAGAAGTTACCAGAAATTGAAATTCGTCCCGAGGTCAGATCAACCTTTCTGTTCCTAATTTCCAGCAATTGATGTGAAAATATCTCAATTGATCGTTCGTTTTGCAGCAGGATACGCATATTTATAGTTAATACATATTCACATGTAGCCATAAAGTAGAGTATTTTAAGTATGATTGGCTGAAATCTCCGGCAAGCAATATTAATCCATTCCCAAAATGATGTTTCCACGCAAATTTTGGAAAGATCTATCAAGAGCTTCGAGCAATTTTTTGTATGCCATGGTGAATTCATTCGAAACAATAAGTTTGTATTTCTGCAAGACTTTTCCCGTGCTAGAACGTTTCAACAGTTTCTCGTGGCGCATCTAAGTAAGAAGAAGATTTCTCCAACCACGTTATAGACAGTTTGCATTGGAAAATTAACTTTCAATAAACATAGAAAAGTGATGTGAGGCACCTAAAACCACATATTGGAAGAACTCGCATTTGTACATAACAATACTTTGCATAATAATCATAATATGAAATAATATATTCTGAATCAAAACCATAAACCATAAAAACCCATTTTCGTAAACATTATAATAAATATTTTAGCGTGACTAACACATATTCTGAACATGAACCTAATCGAACCATAAATTTTTTCAAAATATATCGATACCAGCGCTAGCTATAGGGTCTGGAAAAAGCTCAAACTCACCCAGAAGAGCTCAAATCGAATCTATGGTGTAAATCTTAACTCGATAGCTTTTATGGTTCCGGCATTATCTTCATGATATTATTTTCCGCTTCGGCTTGCTTCTATTTATCTAGAAAAGTCGATAGCGGGTAAAAACCTGGCGGCTTCGTAGATTCAGTTCATTTAAGTTGCTACGTTATGAACTTCGGTTCGCAGATAAAAATGCCTTCCGGCGTTTCCTAAAGATGGATGAAAACTGCTACATAAAACTTTTAGACCTCTGAATCGAAATGGGAGCAGAGGGATGTTTGCCGTTAACTCTGTGACTTTAACACCAGGTGAAAGCTATGCAGTTAGCTAGAGCACTTCCACTATTCAACAACCGCATACTGATCCCTGTCGTATTTTCACATAGTGTAATTAGAGAAACATAGTTTTTACTAAGTGGCAGCACTGAACTGGATCCACTGGATTACAAATTATGCAGAGTTTTAGAGGACATGGTTTGTCACAAAAGATACCCAACATTGATTCTCTGAAGACTGCTTTGAATCGTGCTGTCAGAACTTTCCAACGCACGAGGTGCGGTCAGCTATTGATGATTGACCAGTGCGACTTAAGGCGTGCGTGAAGACCTAAGGATCAAATGCGTGCAACAGTATTTATGTCCCTACTAAGTATACTATATATTTTTGATGGAAAGTATGGAGTACTTTTGAGTATTGAGTATTTCGGTATCGAGAATCGGGTACTCTTTTTTACATAATTATTTTTTAGCCTTTTTCACTTCTGGAAATAATATATAATTATTTCACTTCATGACCAAAATAAAATGCAATATGGCTGCAGCGTTGCTGCAGTTGATCCAATGCCAACCAGATCAAACATCTGGCAGTATAAGTAGAGTAAAAAGCTTGTTTTTAGACCCGCGTTTTAAAGCCATTGGGTTTGATAAAGTTTGTCAGGCATATACCGAACAAAATATTTTGTCTGCTGAAGAAGAGACACATTCGACGAAAGGTTAAACAAATGTGATATATGATCACATTTCGACGCTCGGATTTCTAGTTGCTTCACAATGCAGCAGTTTTTGGACACACCATATGCCAAAAGACTTTTATACAAAGACATCTTTGTGTACCTTCAACTTCGCTGCCGTCCGTAAGGATTTTCATACAAACAGCCAAAGAAGAAACCGCCTATCGTCTAAAAATTCAAATATGATCATTGAATAGCTCCAATTTTTTATAGACTTCTTCGTTTTTTATGTACTATATTGAATTCAATGCATTAACTGTAAGTGAAAATAAAATATCGTATAATTTACTTACAAAAAGAAAAGAAATTAGTAAAAGTTCGAAGTATCGATTCGATACTGACTAAAAGTAACGTGATACGAAGTAGGGCTACTGGTCTTCTATGGTCTGGGTGAAAGAGCAGATTTCCTCTAAACAAAAACAAAATACAATTATGTAAAAAAAAAACAACAACAACAAAATTTATACACGGCACCACCTCTTGACAGGCAATGGCAAACCTACAAGAGTAAAAATTTCCTATGAAGCGCTTTTCACTTCACCGTTCGGATTCGGCATAAAACTGTAGGTCCCTTCCATTCATGTACAAATATATCACGTACAATATGAGTGGATGCGAAAAGTTCGGCCTTTAGCGCTACATGTGGTCATAGTTGACACTGATAAACTGTGGTAAAGGCATAACACTTGCACAATGGCTGTCTATCTCTTTATCGGCGTTCTGTGTGATTGCATTCCCTCTGATTCTCCCTCCTTCTTTCTCCCACCTATCAATCTTTCTTCCATTCAACACAATCCTCTGCATTCATAGGGGTACACCCTGAGTGTTGAATGTATCAATAAAAAAAAAAAAGAAGGTAGGTTTAAGTAGTTCTTATACCATAGTAAAATACAACTCTGTGACAGACGTTTGTTTACATTTCTATTTGTTTTTCAGAACGATTGCGTTTTGGGTTTTCAAGTTTCAAAAAAGTTTTCAACAATCAAAAAAATATTCACTCGCGTAAGCACACGAGTTGTTTTCTTTTCACGGAGGAAATATTTTCAGGTAAATTTTCAAGTAAATCTTCTGCCTTGCTCTTTCGTTGAAAAGCTGGGAATTCGGCATCTTCAATGACTGCCAGGTGGTGTATAATCTGGAGACCTTCGTCGGGACTCAATGGCATGAGTGTTGATGCAATTATTGACTCTAATGAACTCATTTGCTATTCAAGCTGTCTTTCTGCATTTGTCTTTGCTAGTTGTTTTTATACTCGCTCATTTTGAGTAATGTACATGTGCTGCCCATCATTTATTTGTATGAGTTAACACCCTGTACGCTGAAGTCAGCAAGCCAACGACCGGCACGACTTTCCAGCTAAAATAAATTCAGGTACATCCGCTTCCACCAAATGTGCTGATCGAGCGTCTGGCTCGCGAAAGCGGACACAGCATAATCGGCAACATGCCACTTATGCCAATGCAAGCAGCGCTGCTGGACATTTTCGTCGCCTATATTATTTGAAGGGGGGGCCTGGGGCGTAGGACACAAGGTAAAGTTCGTGACAGTCGCAGGTGCGTCCATGGTCGATCCTTGCGCTTCTACGTTTCAAGTCGACACACAGCCTCCTCGTGGCGTCCCCTGGATAGCGATCTGACAACCGTCAGTGAGTTAACTAATGTGTGCGGCGGGCTTCTCCATGGCCTTGAATGAATGGTTGTGCGTCGGGCTTGGAACCCACCACGTTAAAATACCCTCCAATGAAACCTCCAAACAAGCCTCGGATAATGAACCCCTCTAATGTTGACGACTCCCGCAAACGCCCAAAGGACAACGATTTACGGATATGCACCTGGAATGTCCGAACCCTCTACAGGGAAGGTGCCTCTATCCAGCTGGTGGATGTCCTCCAAAAATATAGAGCTGACATCACCGCTGTACAGGAAATGCGATGGACGGGACAGGGTTGCTCCAAAAGGGCATCCTGTGATATCTACTACAGCTGTCATGCGTCGAGACACGAATTTGGTGTTGGATTTGTGGTTGGGAAGAGACTGCGTCATCTAGTCTCGAGGTTCACGGCGGTGAACGAGCGCCTAGCCACTATCCGCATCAAGGCAAAATTCTTCAACATCAGCCTAATTTGTGTCCATGCCCCGACGGATGAGAAGGATGAAACGACCAAAGATGACTTCTACGAGCTCCTCGACAAAGCTTATGAGCATTGCCCCCGCCCAGATGTTAAAATCGTGTTAGGCGACTTTAATGCCAAGGTGGGCAAGGAGAGTCTCTTTGGTCCGACGATCGGAAAATTCAGTCTCCACGACGAAGCCACCGATAACGGTATGAGACTGATCGACTTCGCCGCGGCACGAAACATGACAGTTAGTAGCACCAGATTCCAACATAAGGATATCCATAAGGCCACTTGGCTGTCCCCTGATCAAAACACACGAAACCAAATTGATCACGTTGTGATCGACGGAAGGCACTCTTCCAATGTACTAGACGTACGCACAATACGTGGTGCAAACATCGACTCAGACCACTACTTGGTTGCAGCCAAGGTCTGCACACGTATATGTGTAGCAAATCGCGTACGGATAGGTACAAAGAGAAAGCTGGATGTCGAAAAGCTGCAATCACAACAGACAGCCAAAGTCTTTGCCAACCAACTTGCACTTCTCCTTTCGCAAAACACCCCTCAACTTGATGATATATGCGCACAGTGGACGCACATTTCCCGCTCTATGCGTACGGCTGCCGAAGAGGTGCTAGGCTACCACCGTCGACGGAGAAATATGTGGTACGACCAAGAGTGTCGCGATGCTACTGAAGCAAAAAACGCAGTATACAGAGCCACCCTGCAGTCAGTTGCAACGCGAGCTGCTAAGGAGCGATACAGAAAGTTGAGGAGGGAGGAGAAACGTCTTTTCAGGCGCAAGAAAAGAGATGAAGAAAGACGCGAGTTCAATGATATCGAAATGTTGCGGGACAGGAACGAGGTCCGAAAATTCTTTGAAAGAATAAGACGCCTGACTCTTGGTTTGAAGACCGGGGCCTCTTCCTGCAAGGATGAAGATGGAAATCTGGTGACAGATATCCAGGGCATAATGAGATTATGGAGGGAGCACTTTTCGCAGCTGCTTAATGGCGAAGACGGCAATAATCCCGCCACTGCGGAACCCACTCCGGAAACCCCAATCACTGACGGCGTTGAAGTACCGCCGCCTGACTATGAGGAGGTCTTAACAGCCATTGCTCGGCTGAAAAACAATAAGGCTGCAGGTGCAGATGGCCTGCCTGCTGAGTTGTTTAAGACCGGAGGCGAAGAGCTCAAAAAACGCATGCATGAGCTTCTATGCCATTCCATTCATGTACAAATATAACACGCACAACATGAGTGGATGCGAAAAGCTCGGCCTAGGCCCTCCATGGGCTGTTCTGCCATTAAAAGTAAGTAAGAGCTTCTATGCAGAATATGGTCAGATGAAAGCATGCCAAGTGATTGGAATCTCAGCGTACTCTGCCCAATCCATAAGAAGGGTGATTCCACGATCTGCGCCAACTACCGTGGGATCAGCCTTCTTAATATTGCATATAAGGTTCTATCGAGCGTACTGTGCGAAAGACTGAAGCCCATCGTCAACAAACTGATTGGACCTTATCAGTGTGGCTTCAGGCCTGGTAAATCCACCATCGACCAGATATTCACACTACGCCAAATCCTGGAAAAGACCCGAGAAAAACAGATCGACACCCATCATCTATTTGTCGATTATAAAGCCGCCTTCGACAGCACGATTAGGGATCACTTGTACGCCGCAATGTCTGATTTTGGTATCCCTGCAAAGCTCATTCGTCTTTGCAAAATGACACTGACCAACACCACCAGCGCAGTGTAAATTGGGACAGACCTCTCCGCACCATTTGATACCAAAAGAGGTTTCAGACAAGGTGACTCCCTATCGTGCGACTTCTTTAACCTAATGCTGGAGAAAATAATTCGAGCTGCGAACATCGACATCTCTGGCACTATCTTCTACAAGAGTGTCATGCTGCTAGCATACGCTGATGATATTGACATCATTGGCAAAAACGCTCGAGCAGTCAGTGCAGCATTCTCCAACCTGGAAAGGGAGTCTCGTCGTGTGGGTCTAGTGGTGAACGAGGACAAAACGAAATACCTTGTGTCAACAAACAAAGAGTCACGGCGTCTTGGACAAAATGTCACTGTTGACAACTACACTTTTGAAGTCGTCAAGGATTTCGTTTATCTAGGATCCAGCATAAACACCAACAATAATGTCAGCCTTGAGATCAAGCGGAGACTAACTCTTGCCAACAGGTGTTACTACGGGCTCAGTAGGCAATTGAGAAGTAGAGCCCTCTCTCGACCGACGAAAATAACGCTCTATAAGTCCCTCATCCTTCCCGTCCTAATGTATGGCGCAGAGACGTGGACATTGACCATCAATGATGAGAGGCTGTTAGGAGCGTTCGAGAGGAAGATACTCCGTAAGATCTACGGTCCAGTATGCGTGGACGACGTGTATCGAATAAGATGGAACGATGAGCTGTATGAGCTGTACGCCGACACTGACATAGTCAAGCGTATAAAACTCCAGCGGCTTCGCTGGCTGGGTCATGTTGAGCGAATGGAAGAAAGCGCTCCGGCTAGAAAGGTGTTTTATTCGAACCACGGTGGAGGATCACGCAGAAGGGGACGTCCTAATCTCCGTTGGAAAGACCAGGTGCAGGGCAACCTGACTGCACTTGGCCTTATCAACTGGCGCCAGCGCGCGCATAGCAGAAGTGACTGGCGAAGCTTTGTGGAGGCGGCCAAGACCGATCATCGGTTGTGGCGCCAGCTAAGTAAGTAAGTATATTATTTGAAGCTTAACTTTGTATGATTAGTGTTAGTTTGAACTTCAATCAATAAAGAGCTTAAGCTCTAAAAAAATTATTTAAAAAAAAAAAAAAAATAAGTAATTATTCAACTGGCGCCCAACGTGGCAACAGTGAAAAAGTAGAACAATAAAAGCATAAGTCTTCCTAAAGTAGCACGCCGCAACAAATTCTACAAAACTGTGAATAGACAGCAGCAGCACCAAACTATAGAGGAACCAAGCATAAGTCGTCCTAAAGGAACACGCTGCATCAACTCGCAGTGAAAGTGTCAACCAACTGCAAGAGCACCGCACCGACTATAGCCAGAAGAACCTGAAGAATTGTTAAAGCAGAAGTCGTCCTGAAACAGCACGCCGCCTCAAATTCTTCATCCTGTAGTGCCCGTCCGCAGGAGAACACGCGAAGAAGATCGAAAGCAGGCCCGTAGTATTGGGTTAACAAAAAGGATCACCTGCCCAGTTTGTGTGTTATCGTAAGCCCTAGATATAAGAAGTAATTTTTTCTAAAATATAAGTAAGAGTGAAAAATTAATCGGATTAAGATTGGAAAACAAATTTTGTTTTTAAATCCAAGAGTGCAAAATTAATCAAACCAAAATTGGAAAATCGAAAATATAAGTAAAAATACAAACACGAGTGAAAAATTAATAGAACTAAAATTGAGAAAGCAAACAAAATTTGTTTAAAGGAAAAGTTCAGATAAGATGGAAACCTAAGACGTTAGGAATAAATAAAAACAAATCTATTTACAAAACAATAACATAATTAAAATTCAAACATGTCAAACTCGGACAATCTGATCAGACCACCTACAATAACACTACCGACAACCTCCACCCAACCGACCACACAAACACAACCAATAGAGATATGGACGAACATATCACTCAATTAGTAAATATTGGTACAAGCGAAATTAGGACAGGTACAAGACAGTGCAATCGAAACAGATCAAACGGTTAGTTCAGGTAGCTTAAGTTAATTAGTAAAAATACCAGACATTGTTCGAAGTTTACGGGAATTTTCTGGAGAACCTGGGGAATTTGGTTCCCGGAAAAAGAGTGTCAACCGAAATTTACGAACAGTTACAATGTTCAGCGAAATATTACGGCTGTCACTGTAATACGCAACAAGATATTAGGAAATGCGGACGTAATCCTAGAGTCCTACGACACACCGTTAAACTGGATCGCCATCTCTCGCTGTCTAACCAATCATTACGGTGATAAGCGCAATTTAGGTACACTGGAGTACCAAATGACCCCTTTAACACAAGGAAATCTTACAATCCAAGATTTCTAAAAGAAAGTTTATTCTCATTTTAAACAAATTGTCAAGCATAGATGCTGGCCCAGAGTCACGCAATCTGTTAGTTAAAACATACCGTAACAAGGCTCTTGACACCTTCGTCAGAGGATTGAATGGAGATCTTCCAAGACTCCTCGGTACGAAAGAACCTTCAGATTTGCCGCAAGCATTACAGCTCGGCCTCAAACTTGAAAACCCAAATTACAGATCACACCTTACAAACAAACAAATTTACACAGGCAGCACAATAAAATTCTTACAACCCGATGCGTAGAGATAGGCAACAAACAAACCCCCAATAACCATTCTACCCCCATTTGGTTAATTGGCCACAAACACCCCAAAAACATTTCTCACAATACCCCAACCAAAATCCACCTTTACCACCAAGACACTTTCAGAACCAACCATTTCCACAACAGAACCGACCATCCCAACAACAAAATCGACCAATTCAGCAACAGTATATTCCACCCCCTCGACCGGCAACAGGAATTAACTACATAAATCGGCCTGCATCAAACCAAAATTTTCAAGGTAAAAGACCATATAACTCGACGGCACAAAACGGAGAAAAACGGCAAAGAAACTTCAATATATAAACTCAACAATGTGAATATTTAGTTGACGAAGCTGATCCCGAGTACCATCAGATCGAACCGAAATACGCCGACTACATTAGGTATCATCATTAGGTATGATGAAATCCTCTCATTTCATCAGGAACCTGCCGAAAACGTAGATTTCACAGACATCCATTTTTTAGGATGAATATCTCTTCATTGCCTTACATCGAATGCAAAGCAAACAATGAAGAGATCATAAAAATACTAATAGACACTGGTTCTAATAAAAATTATGTGCAGCCCTGCCTAGCAAAAAAATTAATAAAAAATGAAAAACCTGTTCACGTAAACTCCGTTGGAGGACCCATAGAAATCACTCACCATACTTTCGCAATCGTATTCGGAATGGCAAACACTGTTTTAAAATTCTTTGTCATGCCCACCTTGAAATCTTTTCACGCAATCATAGGAAACGACTCTCTCAAAGAACTAGAAGCTATAATTTACACCAAAGAAAATTATATGCTGATAAAGAATAGTCTAAGAATAAATCTGAAACAGCAAATATCTCAAGATGTTAATTCAATAAATATTAGATCGGATCATTTGACCAAACTTCAAAAGGAAACTCATTTCAAAGACATACAATCAATATTTGATACCCTAACAAAAGTCAACTTTAAAATTCAACTGGATAAATGCGAATTTCTTAAATCTGAAGTGGAATTTTTAGGATTTATAATATCCAGTGCAGGACTCGAAACCAACCCCAAAAAAATTGAAGGAATAATTAACTTCCCAGAACCAAAAACTCTGAAAGACCTACGTTCCTTTCTAGGACTTTCAGGGTACTATCGCCGCTTCATAAGGGACTATGCAAAACTGGCAAAACCCCACAGTCCTTTTAAGGGGGGAAGATGGACGCGTGTCCAAAAACAAATCCAAAAAAATAAATTTAAATGAAGAAGCACTCAAGGCATTCTAAAAACTCAAAACTTCTCAACTTCTCTCACCACGGAAGTAGTTATGCTTTCATATCCGGATTACTCAAAAGAATTCCAACTGACCACAGACGCTTCCAATCACGCGATTGGAGCAGTCGCATCTCAAAACGACAGACCCATTACGTTTATATCTCGTACATTAAGTAGCACTGAAGAACATTACGCTACGAATGAAAAGGAGATGTTAGCGATTATTTGGTCGTGAAATAGTTTGCGAAATTACCTTTATGGATCAGCAAAAATTAAAATCTTCACGGAACATAAACCCCTTACCTACGCACTCAGCAATAGAAATAATAATAATAAAATGAAACGATGGAAATCAATATTGGAAGAGTACAACTTCATAGTTATGAACTTCTCTACAAACCAGAAAAATCAAATACAGTTGCAGACACCCTCTCAAGACCACCTCAAATTAATCTCTTACTAAATACGAACGAAGACGAAGGCGACTTACTGACAGGTACAATGACAGCTCTCAACAAGACCTGATACCCATATCCGAAGAACCGATAAATGTCTTCAAAAACAAAATCTTCTTTAAATTAGACGACACCCCCTCATACCAATTTCAAATTATATTTCCAACGTACCACAGGCACACTATCACAGAGAACGATTTTAACCAGGATAACCTAATAAATCTCCTCAGACGATATCTCAACCCTTCTGTCATCAACGGCATCAACTCTGACGAGCATATCCTCGGGAAAATACAGGAAATTTTTCCGATACATTTCAGGAATTACAGAGTCAGATTTACACGTGATAAAGTTACCGACCTTACTAACGAAACAGACCAAGACAACGAAATCCTCAAAGAACACAAACGAGCCCACAGGAATGGACGCGAAAGCAAAGCACAACTCCTAAAAAATTTCTACTTTCCAAAAATGCAAGCGTAAATTGATAGAATTATTAAACAATGTAAAATATGCAAAGAACAGAAATACGAACGTCACCCTCCAAAACCATTATTACAAGTTACTCCAATTCGCAGGCCAAATAGTTCACCTAGATATTTACTACACGCACGAACACAAAATCTTAACTTAAACATCTTAAAAGAAATCCTAATGTGTTATGGCATTCCCGAAAAAATTGTAATAGATAACGAGAAATCATTAAGTTCAGCCCCCATAATGCATTTACTGGAAGATCAATACAATATAGAAATATTTAAAGCCCTATACAAGCACCGTCAATGGTGAAATTGAAAGATTTCATTCCACTCTTAGTGAAATAATGAGATGCGCTAAAGCAGAAAAAATTCACACATCATTCCAATATCTGCTAGACCAGTCAATCTACAGATACAATTACTCAATTCATTCGACAACGCAACAGAAACTAGTTGAAGCATTCTTTGGCAGGCGAGTAACTACTAATCCTCAACTAATAGAACAAGCTAGGAACGAAATTATGCAGAAAAACCACGAAAGGACCTCGATTATCATAATAAAAATAGAAACGATTTTAAATACTATAACGCAGGAGACTTAGTATATGTCAGAACAAACAGAAGAATAGGCAATAAGCTATCTGGCAGATATAATGAAGAAGTAGTAGCCGAAAACAGAAATAGCACCATACTTGCGAATTCAGGGAGAATTGATAACAAAGGACTAATAAGGAAATAATAATTTTTACAATAAACTTTAATTCTCTTATAGGAGCAATATGGGAAATTTACTCAACATAGGACACATACTCTACCTGATAACGACCGCATTAACAATCCTTGCAGACACTCAAATTCTGGACTATACCAACTCTCAAGTTATAACAATAGAAATGGGAACAGCTCGACTTCAAACAGGATCGATAAAAATAATACACATAATAGAACTAGACCAATACCACGACGCCATTACAAACATAGAGACATTAATAAGCAACCATATTCCCACGGAGGACAACAATTATCCTTTCCTAAGACACGACGTTGAACAAGTTAAAAACATTTTAAACGGACTTCAATCGAGACGATATAAAAGATCCTTAAACGTCCTAGGAACCGCATGGAAATGGCTTGCAGGTTCACCAGACCACGACAATTTTCAATTAATAAACGATAGGACAAATCACTTACTAAAAAATAATGAAAGACAAATCATCATAAATAAACTAGCATTGGAGAATATAAACGAAGTCTCCCGAATTGCTAACAAAGTACTGAGCACAATTCAATCAAGCGACATGTATAAAAAACAAATAATTAATAGTGTAGAAAGGAAATTAAGAATATTAAAAGAAGAATTAATACAAATAGATTACTCTCTACAATGGGCGAAAACAAATGTCGTCAATTCTTTAATATTGTCTGATTTAGAAATAAGCTTAACTAAGAAGTTTTTTGATGAACAGGGCATCCCGTTCACTAATTTACTAGAAGCGTTAGAATTTAGCGAAATCAAAATTGCAACAAATCACTCCACGCTTTTATATATTGTATCATTGCCGAGCACAAAGAAAATAAACTGCGGAAAATATCTGATAAAATCAGTAAAAAAGAAAATATTAGCATTAAATTACCATTTAAGGAAACAATAACATGTAACAAGGAAACTTTAGGAATTAAGAATAAATGTGGAACGATAAACAATATGTCAATATGTAAAAATTCAGACATTGTAAACATAACTGATTTAGACTGCATTCCAAAATGGCTGATAAACAACCAGCACCTGCCATCAGTAGAGGAAATATCAACAAACATATTGCTACTCAACAACCATGATGGACAAATCCAAGTGGACAATAGATCCGTGTCGCTAAAAGGAACTTTCCTCCTAAACCATATAAATTCAGCAAGAATCATCCAAAATCAAACATACTGGACCAGAGAAATATCGGCGGCCAAACCGCTAGCAGCAATAGTGCAAGCCAAAAACATGACAAACACCTTCCAGGAAATATTATCTCTAGAAATGCTAAGGGAATTGCATATGACAAACATCGAGGAAATCTCAGGAGTAAATTTCATCATAGTCACCATAGTTCTTGGCTTAATTAGAACTTACGTAACCAGAATTAAAGTTACTATTGAAAATATTAGTCCCAGCGTTACTTCACACGACAGCGAGGACGCAGCCGAATTTAAAGTGGGAAGAGTTAACACCCTGTACGCTGAAGTCGATAAGCCAAGAGACCGGCACGACTTTCCAGCTAAAATAAATTAAGGTACATCCGCTTCCACCAAATGTGCTGATCTAGCGTCTGGCTCGCGAAAGCGGACACAGCATAATCGGCAACACGTTGCACTTATGCCAATGCAAGCAGCGCTGCTGAACATTTTCGTCGCCTATATTATTTGAAGCTTAACTTTGTATGATTAGTGTTAGTTTGAACTTCAATCAATAAAGAGCTTAACACTTTTTACACCGAACGGAAAATAAACAAAAAAATAATAATAAAACCAAGTTTAAGGTTCAAATGAATAATCAACAATCAACGTCTTCTTTATTTTTTACTCTCTTTTATATTACAATTTTGTCTATTATTGCATTTTTGAAATATATATTTAAAGTAAATGTCTGTATGATAATTCTTAAGAAATAAGGTTATTAACATTGCATACGATCAATAAAGTTATTAAAATTCTTTGGAATTAATAAAATAGATTAAAACTGTTTGTTAAGTGAAAGTTAAAGTTATTCGGAATTAGTTGTACATTTTGTTAACTATTGCATTTCATTATTGCAAATGCACTTGGACAAACAATTCTTTAGAAAATACAATTAATAAATATATATGTATAAATATAAAGTTAATAAAATTGCTTATTATTAAATTAAGTTATTAATATTATTTGGGTTAAATGGTACATTTTGTTAGCTGTTGCATTTTCATTATTGGATAAACAATTCTTTGGAAAAATATAAAATTCTTTGGAATTAATATTATTTGCAGTTAGTAAAAATAATTGGTAAAATTCTTAATAAGCTAAAACAACATGTGTATGTGTGTATGTGTGTATCAATAACAAGGGAATAGTGGGAGACACTATAACACCCCCACCGTTAGTTTGAGGCTCCGACGAAATTATATTATTTTTGCCGGATTATTTATAATAGTTTCGTTTTTTAATTCTACATTTGGAATATATTTTATTTTTTTATTTTTAAAGAAGTATATTAAGATACATATTGATATAATGATTGAGATATCCACACTATAGCTAATTATTTTTGAGTTTTTATCTGTGTATATTACTTGTTTCAGTGTGTCTTCGTATTCTATTTGTTTTAAATATAAAGATTCAATTTTTATGTCTGCAAGTGTTGTATTACTATTGTCTTTAATTTTTGTTATGAGATTAGGTAGGATAAACTTGTCTTGTATTTTTATTTTAACATTTATAAAAGTTTTATTTAACGCGTTTATTTCGCAATTTTCGAATTTGATTAAGTAATTTCCTGAAATTTTTAGTTTAGCTTTATTGCAATTGTGTGATATGTTACTATCGAATTGTTTGAGAATTAATATGCCTGGAACTATTTCAACTATTTCTTGTTTATTAAATGTTTGCATTTTGCAATTAGCTTCTTCAAAATTTAATATGTTATTCAAACAATTGTCATTGATTTTTATTAGATTTCTTTTTAAATTATCCTTAATGTACGTACTATAAATATTATTTTCTGAATCTATGAGAACATCAGAATAGTTAAGTTTTATGGATTTGTTTGTTTTGTCGGGTATTGGTACGAATGTTACCATGGATAGTGGATGTTGTGAAAATTGTGGTATAGAGAGGATAATAATGATGTTACTTTCGTGAAGTGCTATGGCTATTTTAATGTTGGTGTAACTGTCAAAGTCCGCGATTTGGTTAAGTTCGGTTTGGGTTAGAATATCTGTGGGTATAATGCCCAGTTTTCCGGAGAAAATAATTTGTCCGACGTCATCTACATGTTGGCGTAACAGTGAAATATCATTGTTAATCTGGTATATGTATTCTATAAATCTTATCTCGTCTTCTATGGTTGAAATTTTATTTCCTATAATATTCTTGAATTTAGTTAAGTAACTTCCAATTGCGTTTTGCTGGTAGTTTATATGATTGGTAATATTCCGAATTTGGGAGTTCATGACATTGTTAATATGTGTTAGGTTATTCATCTTGTTTGTCAAATTTTCGTCGTTTGCGTGTAGCAATTTGAGGGTTTTACTTATTTGTTCTTCGTCGTCGCTGTCCATTGTACCTGCGATAAATTTAAGGCCTTTACCTACAATATTTAATAAAGCTCGTTTCTTTCGAAAATGAGGGTTGAATTTTTCTATTTTCGCCTTTAATAGCATAAAGTTTTTGTTTATTGTATCCATTAATTTTTTTGATTCGGTACTTGTTGTCTTAAGGATGTCCATATTGGTCTTAATTATTTCTAAAGTATGATCGTATTCTGTTATGTTTATTATGTGCAGTATTTTTATATAGTTTTCAATAATTTTGGTTTCCCCTGTTTTGATTGGTATGTAACCGTTGTTGTACGATAGGTCCTGTATGTCGATGGTTTGAGTCCTGACGGTTGTAACAATTGTTACTATTATAATCCATTTAATCATCTAAAACAAAGGTGAAGTTATTTAATTTTTGTTTTAATTTTTGGGTTATTTTTATTTTGGTATTTCTTTTGCGGTCTTATGTGTGTTTTATAATATTTATGACCTGTCTTTGTATTCTCTACATGATCCTCATCAATTTTCTTGGATTCTATCTTTCTATATTTCCTATAGTTTTTGCCTCCTCGAATTTCTCTTATGTAGTTAGTACCTTCATCTATTTCTATATCGTTTCTATTTTTGTTAAGCTTATTTATATAACTCTCTTTTTTCTTTAACATTAGGTCGTGTATCACCGCATATTGTTCTTCATTTACTTTACCGTTGACGAAGTCTATTGGTTTCATTTTCGTAGTGCTATGAATAGTGTTGTTATAAAAACCTATGATACGAGTTATTTTTTCCTCTGTTGATTCATGTTTAGACTGTTCGTCGTGTCGTAGTAGTCTTAAATGTTCATTTAGTGTATTATGTAGCCGTTCGATGTCGGCATTTGATGTGTGGTTACTATTTGAAGTATAATGTATATTAATATTCTCTTTCTTTAAGTATTCTTGCATCGGGATTGCTTTAAATCCTAATTCATTATCAACGACAATTCTTTCCATTTTCCCAAATGTGCTATTATATTGAATCAGTTTCATTTTAAAGTCCACCCATGATCTTCCATTAATTTTGTATGCCACGGCGTGTTTTGTAAACTTATCAATCATGGTTAGATACACTTGTTTTTCTAATGTATAGAATACGTCTAGATGTAATATTTCTCTGGGTCTTGTGGGTGTTTCTGTTATTTTGTAAGGTAGTTTGGGTGGTCTTCTGTCGTACTTTTCTACAGTACATATTTCGCAGTTGTTAATAAACTGGGTTATTCTTATTTTAAGATTTGGGTTATAAATTTTTGTTTTCAGTTCTTCGAACACTGATTGAATACCTCTGTGATTTTTACTTAAGTGTTCTTCCTCAATTATTCTTGTAAGTTCAAGTTCGTCTTCTACGTCGTCTAGTTTTCTAAAACATCTAACTAATTTGAATCCGTTATTATTCGAGAAAAATTCTTTATAGGTATTCTTGAAAATATTGTAAAATTCATTTTCTATTAAGACTGCATTTACTTGGGTTGGGTGGAAGTGACTTTTTAGGATCATAATTGCGTATTCTTTATCTAATTCTTTAATTGCTATTGTTTTTCTAATTTTTTTAAAAATGGTTTCTGTTTTTATCCGCGCTGATCCAGAAGGGATTTTTTTTATGATGACTTGGTTCTTAAACAAATTTATAGGCGTATTTGTCTCTATTAAATTTGGTTGGATGGCTTCTAGTGAATTAATGTTGACAGATTCTTTTCCGATTCTAGATAATGCGTCCGCATTACTGTTCTTCGTTCCTTTTTTGTATTTAATTTCATAGTCAAACTCTGACAGTTTTAGCCTCCATCTTACTAATTTCGAGTTTGGTTCCTTGATTGAAAAAAGCCAAGTTAACGGCTTATGATCCGTTTCAATTAGGAATTTACGTCCGAATAGGTATGGACGAAAGTATTTTGTAGCCCAAATAATTGCTAAGAGTTCTTTTTCTATGGTACTGTAATTGGTTTCGTGTTCATTTAGAGTACGGCTAGCGAAGCAAATCGGGTGGTTTTCCTGCGAAAGTACTGCTCCGAGTGCAAAATTACTAGCGTCTGTTGTTAAGGTAAATTGTTTTGTAAAGTCAGGGTAGGCCAGGATTGGATCGTGAGTCAAAAGAGTTTTTAGTGTAGTAAAGCTCTCTTGGTATTCTGGATTTGAGATATTTATTTTTGCATCTTTCTTCAAATACTTTGTCATCGGTTTTGCTATACGTGAATAGTCTTTTATGAATTTACGGTAATAACCCGTTAACCCTAAAAATTGTTTGATCTGCTTTGGTGTTTTAGGAATAGGAAAGTTGACTACGCACTCTACTTTTTTGGGATTGGGTTTTATGCCTTCGGGTGTCACAATGTGACCAAGGAACTCAGTTTCCTTTTTTAAAAATTCAGATTTATCTAACTGAATTTTTAAGTTGAATTCTTGTAACCTGTCAAACACGAGTTTTATAGAATTTATGTGTTCTTGTAATGAAGTGGAAAATATAATAACATCGTCTAGGTATACTAGACATATTTTGTTTACATAGTCTTTGAGCACGTGATTCATTAACCTTTGGAACGTCGCTGGGGCTGTCTTCAGTCCAAACGGCATTCGTAGGAATTCATAGTGTCCTCCTTCTACAGTGAAGGCGGTCTTATGAATGTCTTCTTCTCGAATTTCAATTTGGTGGAACCCTTTTGCTAAGTCAAGCGTGGTAAAGTACTGGCATCTTCCCAGTTTGTCAAGGATTTCTTCAATATTAGGAATTGGATACTTGTCGTCCACGGTTACCTCATTCAGTTTTCGGTAGTCGATGACAAGCCTCCATTTAGTTTTCCCACTTGCATCGGCCTTCTTCGCTACGATCCAAATAGGTGCAGAGTAAGGTGAATTACTATGCCTAATAATATTATTGTCGAGCATCTCTTGAATTTGCGACTGGACTTCCTTTTTATGTATATAGGGGTACCGATAAGACTTAGTATATATGGGGGTATTATTTGTGGTCCTAATTTCATGCTTAATGGCAGAAGTAAAGGTAAGTTTCGAGTTTTCCTGGTAAAATATATCTGAATATTTTTTTATTAATCTAAGAAGTTCGGTTTGTTCTTCGGTGTTAAGATGTTCTGTTCGAATTTGTTCTGCTAGGGGTTTGCATTCTTTATTTTTAATTATGCTGGGATTTTCGTGATCTATTGCTGGAATATCTTTCCTTAAAAAATTTCCACCATATTCTTTCTTAAAATAGCATATATCAGAATTCGGTGGTATTATCTTTTTTTTGTCTAGTTTTTCAATTTCAAAATGCATTGGTAACTTTTTGTTACCGATGGTAATTTCTTTTTTCTTATAATCTATGCAGGCGTTTAGTGGTCTCAATATATCATTACCTATTAGACCATCATAAAAATTGTGAAATTTAACTATATAAAATTCAAGCATTTCGTTGGTTTCGGTTTCAATAAATTCTTTGAAAATGGGTACTACTGCCTTTTCGTTAACAAAAATTTGATGTTGAAGGGTTTTTATTAAAAGTGGGTTTGTCGAATGAATTTTTTTTGGGTCACAAATTCCTGGATTTAAGATTGAGTTTGTGGCGCCCGTATCTATTATGAGTCTTATAAATCCTAGTTTAGTTTTTATGGTTATAAATGGTAGTTTGTTTGTGAGGCCGATTCCTGAAAATTTTCGGCTATTTCTATTTTTCCTACGTCCATTGGTTCGGGTCTAAGATTTTGTCTGTTTATTTGAAATGGAGGATTTTGTGGAACATGGTTGTGTGTGTTCATTTGTTGATATGAACGTGGTGGTTGGAAGTATCTCTCTTTATCTGGGGATGATCTCTGGAAATTTCTCTCATGGTTTTGGGATGATCTTTGGAAATTTCTCTCATGGTTTTGGGGTGATCTTTGGAAGTTTCTCTCATGGTTTTGGGATGATCTTTGGAAATTTCTGTATTGTGTGTTGTTTCTAAGTTGATGGTTTTGCTTATTAGAATGTACATTAGGCTGTGCTTTATTTCCATTATTGTTTTCGGTATAAGCGTATCCAGCCTGGAATAAGATATCCATAGCCTCTTCTAATTCTCTTGGGTTTCTACAGAACAATATAGATTTCATGGGCTCGGGGATTTTACTTTTAAAGAGATTGAGGGCAGTGCGCTTGTTGTTCATCGCACTCTCTCTGGTTGCTTCTGATTCCCCTAAAATTACTACCAATTTATTATTTAATCTGTGTAATCTGCTTTTCAAGTCGTTGTAAAAATCTAACGTATTTGTCTTAAAGGTTACGCTTCGTAATTCGTCGAAGAGTTCCTCGCAGGAACGTCTATCTCCAAAATTGTTTTGTAATATGTTTTTAATCTCTGTCCATGAGGTCGCGTGGCAATTTATTTCTATTGCCTGTCTTGCTTTCCCTTTTAATTTTGATTTAATTACGTCCGAAAAAAGTAATTGGGCTAGTTCGTCGTATGTTTGTAAGTGTGGGTGTATACGGTCGATTAGTGTGGTGAACGTCTGTAGGTCTCTTGAGTCACCACAGAATTCGGGTAAACTGTTCAAATATTTCAAGGGGTTTATAATTAATCTATTCGGTGGGTCTTCTCCTTGAACAGACATTTTTCTAAAAATTTGTTTTTCTTTTTCTTTTTTTGTTTTTAAAAAAAATGGAAAAAGGAAATTCTCTCTTATATTCGAATGCGTTCTTCTCTTTTATTTTTATGTTTTCGGTACTTTTTCTTTGCCTTGGTTTTTACCAAAATTATTTTGTGTAGGAAATCTTGTAATTTTTTGGTTTCTTGGTCCTTAGACGTGTATGGTAATTTTCTTTCGATTTCTGATACTATACTTATTTTTTCGATTGTGATATAGTTTAACAAATTCTTACTTTTGAATTTAAAGTTGATTAGGATGCTCTGTTGGATTTAAAGTTGATTAGGATGAGTTATGTTGGGCTTGGAGTTGTTGAATTTAAAGTTGATTAGGTTGATTACGATGCACTCTTGGATTTAAAGTTGATTAGGATGAGTTATGTTGAGTTTGGAGTTGTTGAAGTTGAAGTTGATTAGGATGCACTCTTGGATTTAAAGTTGATTAGGATGAGTTATGTTGAGTTTGGAGTTGTTGAATTTAAAGTTGTTGAAGTTGATTAGGATGCGCTATTGGATTTAAAGTTGATTAGGATGAGTTATGTTGAGTTTGGAGTTGTTGAATTTAAAGTTGTTGAAGTTGATTAGGATGCGCTCTTGAATTTAAAGTTGATTAATGTTGATCAAAAGATGTTTCTGAGGCTATTGTTGATTTTCTCACAAATATTTGTATGTCCTTTAATCTTTTAAAGGATATTTCACAAATATTGGTATGTCCTTTAATCTTTAAAGGATATTTCTTTTCCTTCAGTGTTTGTTTATTTTCTGATACAATCTTCTGCATCAAGGAAAAAAAACTTTTCGATACCGCACTAAGGATTAAGATCCTGGTTCTATCGCGCACAATAAATAAAATCTTTTTTATTTCTTTATGTTGGATAGGATTTGCGGTATCCTACCGACTGCGCCACTTTTTACACCGAACGGAAAATAAACAAAAAAATAATAATAAAACCAAGTTTAAGGTTCAAATGAATAATCAACAATCAACGTCTTCTTTATTTTTTACTCTCTTTTATATTACAATTTTGTCTATTATTGCATTTTTGAAATATATATTTAAAGTAAATGTCTGTATGATAATTCTTAAGAAATAAGGTTATTAACATTGCATACGATCAATAAAGTTATTAAAATTCTTTGGAATTAATAAAATAGATTAAAACTGTTTGTTAAGTGAAAGTTAAAGTTATTCGGAATTAGTTGTACATTTTGTTAACTATTGCATTTCATTATTGCAAATGCACTTGGACAAACAATTCTTTAGAAAATACAATTAATAAATATATATGTATAAATATAAAGTTAATAAAATTGCTTATTATTAAATTAAGTTATTAATATTATTTGGGTTAAATGGTACATTTTGTTAGCTGTTGCATTTTCATTATTGGATAAACAATTCTTTGGAAAAATATAAAATTCTTTGGAATTAATATTATTTGCAGTTAGTAAAAATAATTGGTAAAATTCTTAATAAGCTAAAACAACATGTGTATGTGTGTATGTGTGTATCAATAACAAGGGAATAGTGGGAGACACTATAACACTTAACCTCTAAAAAAAATTATTTTTTTAGAAAAAAATTAATAAATTTTATTAGAAAAATATATAAATATGCATACTAATTTTTTTCATACTTAATTGACAGAGGGCGCTGCCCCTAATTTCCGTGACAATTTCCGCTTTGCCACGATCATCTTTTACCCTCTCGTAAATATAAAAACGAATCAAAGTAACATGGTTATTAAGTAGATGAATTTGACGGCGCGGGTAAATTTGCAGTGGCAGAGTTCACCAAAGAATATATTTGAATTAGAATTTGTTGGTGTGAAGCGGAATTACCAGCAGTTGCATAATTATAAACAGGAGCAGAATTTGTAGCATTCGCAGAATATGGTATAGCATTTGTAATAGAGTGAGACCTGACAGCAGCAACATCAACAGAATTAACAGCAGTAACAGCAAAAGCATTAACAGCATCAGAAGAGTTTGCGGCTGAAACAGCATCAATAACGGTAACAGCAGAATAACGTAAGACATTATTAGTTTGCAGCATATTGTCAGCCGGAGGTCTAGCAGCTGCACTGATAGTTGAATTAGTAACAGTAACTCCCGACTGATCAAGTGAGGCCAGAGTAGGAGATGCACGAGCGAGTTATCCTAACGTTTGATGTGTTAGGTACAACTTCAGAGTGTACATTCAGAGTAGCAATATTGTCATCAGCTAACTGTTTACTTTTGTTTTCAGATTGCTCAATTTTCGGCACTTGCAGAGAGTCAGATGTGTTTGATTTAATTAGAAGAGATAAATCTAAGTATTTCTCTTTAAGATTTTTGTTATCGACAGTTAACCGAGAAAAAATTGAAAATATATCACTGCGCTCATTAAAACAATACGAGCATTTATAAGTCATATTTTTGTAATATAAAAGCAAATTTAAATCAATTTCATTGTCTATTTCGGTACAGATTTTTATGAAAATTTTTTCCACACATTATACAATTTATTTGCGAATTAATTTCAATAGCTTTTGAATCAAAATTCAATAGACTTCTTCTTTCTTTTCATTCAATGGCTCAACAGCCCATGGAGGGCAAGGCTGAGCTTGTCGCTTCCACTCCTGTTGTGCGTTTTTGTAACATTTCTATTGTGTGTTATGTTTTTGTAACATTTCTATTTTACTTTGTTTTTTTTTTATATTAAATTTGGAAAAATAATTTTTAAAATTTTGGCAAAACTAGAGTTTTATGGGCTACTATGAACGTTTTTTCCATAGAGAGAATAACAACAATGTATATAGTGCTCTCCCCCTCGGGGATTACCACCTTGTCGCGATGAGAGGCCACAGTAGGTGTAATGAATCTTCGAGCTATGCCGGATAGGGCCACCCATGCCGGATAGGGCCACCCATGCCGGAAGGTCGTAGAGGAGCACTGAAGCCAAGAGTAATCATGGCATTAGGGAACAATTATGCCCATTGTCGAGCATGTAGACGACTCAATTCATGCCAGAGAAAACTGTAAACAAAAACAACAAATGCAATGAGTACAAATCCAAATTTATCTGCACTAGTGTACCCACATTAGTTGTAATCTCCCGCTGGTACGCCAGCGGCTTGGCCGAAGGATGTGCAGGGCCAAAACTCATTACTACCTAAGACCGGGACGTCCTGGGGTCCCGGAGGAAGCAAGTTAGCAGAGGCTGAGGGCACATTGACAATGTCAATGGAGAGCCTACTCTTGGAGGATACGGAGGACATACTAATGTCACAATCGGAGGCGACTGTAAAGGCCGTTGAAGATGTGGCACTAGATAGTCCGACGTCGCCTTCTAGACAACCTGAAGCACAGAGCGAACCTCTGACAACAGTCAAACCTGGTCATCGACACAGCAGTCTGTATGCCAACCTGATCCTTCAAAAGAGAAGGTTGAAGGACCCCAAAACACGCCGGTAGGACCTCTGCCATCCACCTCTGGTACCACCTTTTGAAGGTGGCCGCCAAAGCTATGACGGTTGGGATTCGCACCAGCATAGGGAATGGTCGGTTGTCTCAAGGGCAACAGGACTATTTCGACAGCTACCTTTGGAAGGCTATCGGGGAGTCGAAATACAAACCGACTTTTGAGAAGAAGAGTGTAGAGGATGGCATCGTCAAGTTGCAATGCTCTAACGCTTTTTCCCGAGCTTGGCTGGAAGAAGTTGTAGCTAAGATTATCGGACTTACCAAGACGTAGACTGGTCAGAGGGTCCGTTTGGATACCTGGACCTTCCAGGAAAGCGAGCTACTCGCACGTATCCGTGATCAAAACGGAGGTCTGGATACGAGTCAATGGCGGGTATACTCATATACCAAGGATGTCTCGGCCTCTACCAAAGAAACTGGTTCAGAGCTGGTGGTAGGTATAGACGTGGACTCGTTGAAGGTACTGAAGTCAAAGTACGGGTACCGTCCTCACCTACAATTCGGGAGGGTGCATTTTCGCATCCAGGACAAGGGAGAGGATAAGGCTTAGAGGTAGATTCGGTCACTAATCACGACAGAAATTACAATTACGCAGATTAACTTGCAGCATAGCAAATCGGCTACTGCCTTACTATGCAGTAGTCATGCGAAACTGCAGACATGTCCTCACATAATACTAATTCAAGAACCATGCGTATGCTACAAACGTATCTGTGGCCTTGGTGTAATTACGTGAGGACAAATCCTAAAATGTGAAGAGAGTATTCGACCGCGTGCTTGTATTATCATGCCGCGGATGATTGAATGCACAATGCTCAGACAATACTGTTCTCAAGACATTGTTGCAGCAAAAATAAAGTACTGGAAAAGTGGGAATAGTGTCGAAACGATAATAGTGTCGGCCTACCTGCCGTACAACTCTACACTACCTCGCTTACCAACCCTTAATAAACTCCGAACTATAGCTATGATCGAAGAAGCGACCAATAGATTGGAAGGGACTTTGATTGGCTGCTACGATGAGGTGTGTCCGCTTAGAGCGAGCAGACAAGGCAAGGCAGTTCAGTGGTGTAATGCTGAACTTTCGAAGCTTCGCAAACGATCAACAAAACTACTGAACAGGGCCCTAAAAACCCGAAAGGAAGTTGACTGGACCAGTTTCCATATTGTTCAGAAGGAGTATAAGAAGAAAGTGAGGTCTGCCAAACTTGATCTTTTAGAAACTTCTGCAATGAGGTGGAGGGAATAAAGGAATCAGCAAGACTGTGTAGGGTCCTGCAGAAAGACCAAACAGTTAAGCTTGATTCTCTTCGCATGCCTGATGGTGCTTTTACCACTTCCAGATCAGAGACCTATAACACACTCCTAACGACCAACTTTCCGGGAAGCAGGATTATACCCACTACGGTGAGTAGTGGTGGCGTCAATGGTACGAGTGGTAGAACCACCAGGCTCAATTGGTATTCTGCGTCGGAAGTAGTGACAGAAGAGGCAACAAAGTTCTCTTTCTCCTCTTTTAAAAACTATAAGTCCCCAGGACCTGACAAAGTTTACCCGATAATGTTAAAAAGAGGTGGAGACAGACTGATAGGGGCCTTGAAAAATATCTTTACGGCCTGTCTTGCCCATGGCTTCATACCATCTCTTTGGCGACAAGTCAGAGTAGTCTTTATTCCTAAACCAGGGAAGGATGATTACACACTGACTAAAAGTTTCAGGCCGATTAGCTTGACCTCTTTCATGCTAAAAAGCATAGAACGAATGGTAGAGAAGCACATTCGGACAAAGGTGCTGCCAGTGTGTCCTCTCAGTAATAATCAACATGCCTACCAGGGAGGAAAATCCTGCGAGTCAGCGCAGATCTTCCAAGCAAGATAGAAGCAGGACTGGAAGCGGACAAGTACACTCTGGGGGTCTCTGTGGATATTGAGGGGATTTTGACAACGCTGCCTTTGACTTTGAGTGCTCAGCTGCCAGAAGGCATGGAGTGAGTGAAAACTTGACTAGATGGATCTATAGGTACTCTATGCTCTCCGAGAGACTGCTGACCGTTGACGAGGACGACGATTCGGTCACGGAGGAGGTTAGAAAGGGATACCCCCAAGGGGGTGTTCTCTCTCCCCTGCTGTGGTGCTTCGTTGTTGACTCATTACCAACGGAAATGCAAGATCTCGGATTTCACGTCCAAGCGTATGCGGATTTCACGCCTGTGCACTCACATAAATCCTTGCGGATGGTCTGTATAATCATAAATAATATAAATGCAGAAAATCCTGGACAAAATTGATGAGTGTTGCACTGGCCAGGGTCTTTCTGTCAATCCTAGTAAAACGACTCTTGTTCTATTTACTAGGAAGCGGAAGCTGGAGGGTTTAAAACTGCCAGTACTGAAAGGTGTGACTCTCAGTCTTGCCATCGAGGTGAAATATCTGGGTGTAACCCTAGATCGGAAACTAATGGAAGATGCACGTCTTAACGAAGCTAGATCGCAGAGCCTTTGGCAGGACCTGGGGCCTGAGACCTACTGTGGTCCTTTGGATATACACAGCGCTTATCAGACCGATAATCACATATGCCTCGGTGGTTTGGCGGCACCTAACTATGGTTAAATCCTCAGTCTTGGCGCTGAACAAGCTACAAAGAAGCGTATGCATTAGCATAACGGGCGCCATGAGTACCACCTCTGGTGACACCCTTAACGCCATGCTTGACTTGCTCCCACTGGACTAACAGATGCAACAAGAAGCGATGAAGGCGACATGTCGGCTATACTTTTATGGGTATTGGTTTGATAACAGAACTTCGGGTCATGGAGAAATATTCAAAAGGTTGTCAGAGCAATATCCATTGCTACTGGCCCCGAAAGATTGCCTCATACCCGTGGTTACTTTCGGAAGAAAATATGAAGTTAGTTTTGCTGAAGCGTGAACAATGGAGCAATCCAGAGGTCGTTCTGGAGAATCTGACGGATATCTTCTTCACTGACGGATCCAAGACCGATGAAGGTACTGGAACTGGATGGCACTTAAACGAAGGTGTCAATTGCTACTATTCCTTGGGTGGGTTGGCAACTGTCTTCCAGACACAAGTTTTCGACACCTTTATGGTCGCTGTAGCGTAGCGGTAGTGCGTTGGACTGTTACGCAGAGTGTCAGGGGTTCGATTCTCGGCACAGGCAAAATAAAAATAAATAAAAAAAAGCAACCACAACAAAATTTATACACGGCACCACCTTTTGGCAGGCAGGTCCCTTCCATTCATGTACAAATATAATACGCACAACATGAGTGGATGCGAAAAGCTTGGCCTTTGGCGCTGTATGTGGCCATAGTCGACACTGATAAATTGAAATTCATTGTGGTAAGTGCACAACCGTTGCCACAATGGCTGCCTATCTCTTTATCGGTGTCCTGTGTGATTGCATCACAAAGAAGGAATTCTGCTGCCTTCCTGTGTGGACAAATCACAAAACACTTAGCCGTTTTACAGATGTCCAGATTGGACCAGCGTCTCTTATGTAAATCATTAGCACAAAATTGTATCCAATACATGGCACCTGCCAAACTGGCCCCGACCATTGGCTCTGGTCCCAAAGGCATATTCTTTGATCCACAGTTGGCCAACTCTTACACTCTTGGACAATCTTTGAAGTAATTCTCACGTTCTCAAGAGCCTTAAGTGCAGCCGGACTGTCACTACAGGCGTTTCCCGCGCCATTTTCTTTCAATTATCCATTCCGATACTTTAAAGATTTTTTTATTTTTATTGATACATTAAACACATAGGGTGTACCCCTATGAATGCAGAGCATTGTGTTGAATGGAAAGAAGATTGATAGGTGGGAGGAAGAAGGAGGGTGAATGAGAGAGGGTATGCAATCACAGAGGACACCGATAAAGAGATAGACAGCCATTGTGGCGAGTGTTATGTCACAGGAATGGACAAAGTTTACTCCTCCCCTTCTGAGATTTGTGAGAGAATCCGGAAAATTTGCGGAAAAGAACGTAGTCCCCCTATAACCCCTTTTTCGACTATTTCCCTTTTATTTCTAACCCCTTACTTGCTGTCCCCCTCTTCTTTTTCTAGGCCTTAAGTACAATGGGCTACATAGCCTGAGTGCTTGAGGAACTGTCCTGCACTCGTAGGTCAGACCAAAACGGCAACGCTGCTCCCTTCCCTCGTGACGAGTCGCAGCAGTAGCATTGCTATTTTGGTTTTTTGCTCTCTCTCTTTTCACATGTTTTCTTAGGTGGATTTATTATAATTTTTTATATGGACGCACAAATGTATCTTTATATTATTATATGGTTATATACTTTTTCTTATATACGTATGTATGTATATATTTACAATTATGTACGTAATATATCAGTATATAAATTAACGAGTGTCCTTCAGGACACTCAAAAAATAAAAGTTGCGAGGCTGCCACTGGCTCCTTTAGTCACACTGCAAATAAAAGATTCATGTTTATGTTAAAGTTATATTTTTATTATCTCTCCGAGGTAGTTCCAAAATTGAAGTGATTCTAAACTTAAACTTAACTTAACTCTTAAGCTTAATTCTATATAAAGGAAACTGCCGTGTTAGCAGTTCCCACGGAAGCAGCGATAGTTACGCTGACGTGCCTTTGATAGCGGATGCGCGTGCAGATCATATTGCACATCGCAGGCGCGTTGCTTAACCCTAAGCTTAATTCTACCTAAAATAAACTGCTGCGTTAACGGTTCTCACGGCAGCAGCGATAGTTGCGCTGACGTACCTCTCGTAGCGGATGCGCGTGTGAATCATGTTGCACATCGCAGACGCGTTGTCAGCAGATTATGGCAGGTGAATGTGTGAATAGCTTAGGCGGTTGTGTTAACTGCCCCCCTTTAAATATCTGCGTCCCGCAGATTTGTTGGTGGATTCGATGGACTCCTGGGAGTATCGTGCATGTAGGCGGCAACTAGCTTTGGAGCGTCAGGCAAAGGTACCTCAGGGAGGTTGATACTTGCTGTTATCTTTCTCCAAATTGAAAAGCAAGCCACGGCTAAGATCAAGAAGTTGGCGTCCACCGCCAAGGAGAAGTGGAAATTCTGGCCGAGTCTTTGGAGGCGATCAATGTTATTAGTGCTTAGCTCGTGAATGTATTCGAAGTGACACCTGGCGTCCTCTCCTTTTATTAGGCGTCCTGTCCTGCACATCCTTCTTGTGGGTAACCTTTCAGATGACCTTCTTCGCATATCGTAGAATTATTAATTGAAGGGCATTCATTTATTATGCCATACGTTTCATCTTTACTGACTAACATCTTGGTATACCTCACATCTACCTTCTTTCCGGCATAAGTGGCAGCTCTCGTTACCAGGAAGCGAAATTTATCTGGTTTGACCTTAGGAATCGAAAGCACGTAAAGCAAGAGAGTGCCATTTGAGAATAGCGAAGGCTTCGCATATTCTATAGCTTCAATTGCGTTCTGGTATGGTAAAGCTTCTTTTTCGTCGATCAGTTGCTGCACTTCTTCCCGATTTAGGAGGTTGGTGTTGACTAGTCCCGTTTTTGCCATTTGGCATGCACGTATCACCTCGTTTATCTCTTCCTTAAGAATCTGGAATCGGTTGAGCAGCATTGCCTCTGTGCTGGCCTCTTTCCCGATAGCGGATCATTTCTCGAGTGGCATTGAAAAGTTTCTCATTGATTTTGAATTGCGTTGTTACCGTCTATGATGCTGTTCTGGCTTGTAAGCATTGTGTCCCAATGAGTCGCATCGGGTGAGCCAGCGATCTACTTCTAAGCTGAGCCAATCCAGTTGATTGATCGAGTTTTACGTGTTTTTGTTCCCCGTATTTCGGCAACGCGTTGTTCCATCTGACTTAAGTTGTAGTTCCTCATGATATTTGCGGAGTTCTCGAACTTTCTTAATACTGTGACAAAGAGATCTAGGTCGATTTTATGAATTTGAAATGACCATTCACGATCCAGCCATCACCTCGGTGTATTGTTACCAGGGGGCATCATAGTTGAAGATGCCGAATCCGCTAGCGCTGGAAATGATCACTAATCTAACTCGTAATATTAAAAATTGTAAAATTAACAAACTTATTCAAATATTGTTGAAAAGCACATGTTTTTGGCAGTACGGTTTTTAGTTATCCGCTAAAAACGGTTCCTTCCTTACTGTTGCTGTGTGGTTCTTAGGTAGTTTTTTTCGAGTACAAAAGGGCGTAACCAGAAGTGATTTGTAAGGAAGAAATTGTCTTAACGGTTGAACATTTTCTTTTGCCATAAAAACTTACAAATGGAAGGGCTTTTATAAAATTGTTACTTCGAACTTTATATTAGGTATTTTTAATAACTTAAAAGCTTAAAATTTTTTTATTAGAATCTTATTTATTAAGGCGTACATTTTTTCTTATCCTAGCTTTTATATGTTATTAGAAATAATTTCAAATTGAGTTAACAATATTTTCTATTATTGTTATTTTACTTTTGGTTTTTGGTTTTCCGTTTTTAGGACTAACCTTTTTCCTTTTAAAAATTTAAATTGTTACCCTAATAAGGGTATTCAAATTAATGTACGTTAGTTGTTGTACCTTTAAGTGATCGTGGAGGAAGGTGGAGTGAATAAAAGACAAATGTTATTTTATTAACTTGCCTATACATTTTTCACTTGTGCCTTATGGATTTTTTTTCTTTGGTTTGTGGTTACAGTTACTCTGTTATCCCTTCCTATAATTTCCTTTTTATAGAGTGGTTTCTCTTTTGCTTTTATTTGTTTATTTCTTACATAAACCACGTCCGCTTATTCATATTTTTTATCCTCGCCCCTATTTCGGCCCTTATGTTGGTGTTAACAATTTCTTCATTGCTGATTGGTCCTGGTGATCCTAAGTAGCTTATCTTGAGCGCTTTTTGAAAGGTCTAACATCGGGTATACTTGTTTTGAAATCTTTTCTAGTAGAGAGATTTTAATATTGGGGCTTAGTATTAGCAAATTTTTGTTCCTGTCAATTATCGCTTCTAACTCTTTCAGAGAATCGTCACCGATAATCCCATCGAATGACTCTAGACCCGGCAAGACGTAAAAGGTTATCAAGGAATCATTTCCTACCTGTTGGAAAAATCTATCTTTGACCTCCTTATATATTAGGATGCGGCCACCTGCAGATTGGACACGAAATGGGTGGGGTGGACTAATAAAATTTTTGTTGACACCGGTCCACAGGGATTTTCCAAACCGTGCGCTGGCTACCAACATACTCTATGTAAGGTACGCTGGATAGGCCCCGTCCATAAAATTTAACTGGGCTTTTACTTCGTCCTCGGCCAACTCCGCGTATGTATCCTCACCTTGTTCTCTTTCGTACTCCTCGCTTACGGGTTCAATGTTAAACATCCTTTGCTGTGTTGGACGAAAGTTATCCAAACCAAACTTCAAATTTCCTTCCTGCCAGGGAAGGATTGTTGTTGTCTGTTCCCGCAGCTTCGGTTTTGCATGGAAGGGTCCACTTCCATCTTTTCCACTGGTTTCAGTGCTTCAGGCCTCGGGGGAATGTAGCGTTGGTTATAAAAACTGTTTCGCGGCCTTGGGATGAACCTCATTTTGCTACCACTCGGGGCGAAGGTATTTGCTCTTCTAAGGAACGCAGGAGGAGGGTTATCCGTCATGTACATGTCATTCCTTGGCACCGTGACTGTATTTCGTACTTCTGAAATTCAGATTCTGAATATCAAGACATGATATACGCCTCTGGTAGGGTCTTTGGCCTTTGTACCACTATCATCTTTAACTCGTCTCCACTGAGTCCTCTTATAAAGACATCCAACGCCCTATTCCTATACGTTTCCATCAACGTGTTCACTGTCTCCACAGAATAGTCATCTGTTTTTCTTTTTTGATAATCAAAGAGAACTGATGATTCACTCTAGCGTAAAATTCATCTAATTTAGAGCTTCCTTGAATCAATTGCCCCAACTGTTGCTCAAGGATACGGATATCCCTCTTGGCTGCATAATGCAATGAAAGGCAAGCTTTCATTACGGGCCAATCGCTTTCAAAAATATTATGAGAAATAAGGGCTGAGTTGGCGCTACCCCTAACTTTTCCCTTGAGGATGGCCCTATGGATTGGTTTCATCCTGACTATCTTATAATCATCCAAAATCCCTTCTACACAATGTATCCAAGAAACGTCCTCCGCCGGATCCCCTTCGAACACCTGCAGTTTCCTAACAGCATCGGGGAGTTTTCCTATTTCCCTCAAATCTTCTTCCGTGCAAGGTCCCCGTAATGGAATTTCAAAGGGAACATGTGGTGTGTTGGCTTCCTCAAGCTGACGAATGCGGTTCTCCGCTTTCTTCAACTCGGCCATCAGCGCACCAACCGAACCGGTCAGCTCCGTAACAGATTGAGCTAGGGCGTCCATAAGGCAAAGCAAATAAAATGTTTTTGACTCACCACTTTTTTAGATTGTTGAATAATTTTCTCCTCACTTCCTTTAGGCACTTTCACACTATTCACAAAAATATTTTTGTTTTGAAATTTACTTTTGTTTCACAATAATTTGTTTTCCTTTTTTACAATTCTTTGTTTTTTATATCTTATTAATTTCTAAACTTACAAAATTATCATAGCAGGGTATTCATTCAACCTGCAAGGAAAGGAAACATTCATTATTCAATTGATAACCTTCACATCACTTTATATTGTGTAGTCTCATTTTTGTTCGATGGATTAGACCCGGAAGGGACGCACAATCCTTTTTAATAGTCTGCAATCAGATTGCAGGCCACCGACTCAGGGCACTTTCTTCACAACAGCGTTTTGATCCTGACGAAACATCACACGTGTTCTCAAAAGAACATTGGAATGTTGCTACCGTGGCCTAGGAATACTTAACTTAGTTGGCGTGTTCCCATGCGAACGACAAAGTGCACCCATTTAGGACGTACCTGGACCTCATACGGCAGCTATCGCAGGACACAAAAGAGTCGAACCCCGGCACCACATCTGAGATGCGAGTGCCCACTAATTTTGACAAGGATTACGGTTTAATTTGTGACACTTCACTTAATTATTTTCGACGTATTTTATTATGTGAGGTTTTTTCTTTTTCAATTAATTTACTTTATCTATTAAAATTTTTCATTTTCATTTTTTTATTTATTTTTTTTTAATTATTTAAAATTACTCTGTAGGCTTTTCCTAGGAAAATGTGTAGAGATTTATTTGGCCCGATTTCCTGGGGAAATTACATCGCCATAAGTGAATTGTTGCTTTTTCTTTTATATTGTTAACTGTATTTTTTTTTTTTTTTTTCGTTTGTTTACCGTTGTTTTTGTATATTAGTGTATAAGTTTTCATTATAGCTTTTGGGTTTTTTTATCATATTTTGTTTCTTTTTCTGTTTTTTTTGTTTCTTACCTATAGTGAAGCAATTTTTTTCATTATATTTACAGCGAACCTGACAAGGAGGAATGGGCATCCACTTAATTTGCCAAAGGTTTCGCTTCATTATATTTTATATCTTATGAGCCACTTTTAATCTTTTTTATTTCACAGGAGAGTCCTTCCGATCACTGTCTTATCTTTGTTTCACTTGATGGTTTTTTCAGTGTTCAGATTGCCGTTGCAAATATGGCCTAATCCTTGTTTCCATAAATCGAAAGTATTGACAGTCGTCATAACTTTTCTATAGCTGAGATTAGTTTTAATTGTTTCGCAGTTGAAACTACAAGGTTGTCCACTACGTCTGCGATACCAATTACATTTCATTCTTCATCATAGATTTTGCAATCATCATTTTCAAACAGACTACTTTATTTCCGTTTAACGTGATCTGGCGAACCAAAATCAAATTGGCACATATGTAAATCAGGCACATGTTCAAAACTTTCAACACATCATTAGTTTACCCTTTTTTATATTAATTATATTTTTTTTTTACTTATTAGTAACTATTTCTCTTGGCAGAGAAAACCTACAAGAATAAAGATTGGCTATGAAAAGCTTTACACTTCACCGTTCGGATTTGGCATAAAACTGTAGGTCCCTTCTATTTAAGTACAAATATAATACGCACAACATGAGTGGATGCGAAAAACTCGCCCTAGACCGTCCATGGGCGGTTGTGGCATTAAAAGGGGAAAGAAATACTATATCTTTATTAATCGCCGATTTTTAATTAAACATGATATTGGTTTCTTTTGTCATGTGTACAGTGGCGCCCGAATCAACCAACCAATCTAATTATCGTTTACGAGCAATAAATCAAAGTGCCGGGTACCTACTTGCATGTATATCAGAGTAGAATCTTCTTTAGATGAATACTACTTATTTTTTTTTAAAACCCATAAATAATATTTAAATTATTTATTCGAAAAAATTTAGCATTGTACATTATTTACTTGATTTTGAAATCATGAATTATATTTTGGTCGAGGTACCGAATGTTCATCACAAATAGGCCGCAAACAGTTGCTGCATGCTTTTAGAATTTTTCTTTGCTTTCATTGAAGTTCTCTGCAAACGTAGCAACTTCCTATTACAGCAAATCCTAACAATGTTGAAGAAGAAGCTAGCAGCCAGCCATCAATTGGTCTTGCGTTTTGTGGTGTGTTCTCCCAACAGCTTGTCCATGTTTTCGACACCTCCTTTGGTTTTGTTATAATAGGACTAGCTTAGCTGTTGCATCATTTTGAATTATAAGTGACGTGTGACGCATTGATGACACCATTATAACCGCTTTCTTTTATTATGGCCTGTCCTTTTTCTCACTGTCCCAACAAGTGTCATTTTCCAAGAATTTAAAACATGAGCTAGTTATAAATTATCGGTGGTAACATTTCTTCCTGAATTCTTATACTTCAAAAGAGGATCCAAAGATCCGGCTTCCAAAGTTCTGTCAATTGCTCTCTGTTAGACTTATTCACACCGCATCAGAAAAGTATGCCCAAAAAGTCGTCCATTTCTTATTCAGAAAATGGTATAAATATTTTCTCACTTTCTTGTTTGTCTCTCTCAAAATATTGTCACACATCTCATCTGATAAAATACTTTTGAACATATTCTTAGAAATATAAAATTTACTAAAGAATGCTGCACCACAGCGTTGATGAATAATAATACGGTCAGATATTTGACTTTCTGAAAATGGTTCATCTAGTCCTATTTTTTCCAATTAAATCATTGCATTCTTGAACTTCTACACTTGCATCTGAATCGTACGAATTCCTCACTCTCCATTTCTGCCAATAGTTCAACATCAGATGCTTCTGAAGTAGCCTCTTCAATTGGGTGTAATTTTGTTTTGAATTAAATCTTTGAGAACGAGATCTTGTATTAGAAGTAATTTCTGCCATATTTTTTATATATTTTTACTTCACAAAGTTAACCTAAAAAATAGAAATTCCGAAAATTAAATAATTCTAATTGGGTATTTCATAATTATAATTATTAATTGCATAATTAAATTTCCCACTTGGCATCTCGATTCCGAATGTCAAATACATTCAAAAAATACGTGGAAACATTGAGTGCGTTACAAAATATAAGTTTTAATTGATTTATTTAATTAATTTTATGAATCAGTTATTTAGTTTAATTTGAGTTTTCAGGGAATCCTCGATCAAAAATATGCACACAAAAATAACAACAATTTCAACGGCCACAGCAAGCAGAAAATAGAATAAGAACTTATAAAAATTCAACATTATTGTAAAATTAGCAAAGAAATGAAATTATAAATTGTTAATTTAAGCATTTAATTTTAATTGGAATTATATTGTAAGGTTTCATTCGAAATCGATTGACACCAATATTTTAAGCAATTAAATTAAATAAATCACTTGTAATTCAACAATCGAACAGTGAACGTCTTTCTAAATAAACTCGGAACGCTAGAGTGTTACTTTTAATGGCACAACAGCCCATGGAGGGCCTAGGCCGAGCTTTTCGCATCCACTCCTGTTGTGCGTGTTATATTTGTACATGAATGGAAGGGACCTACAGTTTAATGCCGAATCCGAACGGCGAAGTGAAAAGCTTTTCATAGTAATTTTTACTCTTGTAGGTTTGCCATTGCCTGCCAAGAGGTGGTGCCGTGTAGAAAAATTATTATTTTTTTTTTTTTTTGATTTTGCCTGTGCCGAGATTCGAACCCCGGACACTTTGCGTAGCAGTCCAACGCACTACCACTACGCCACAGCGACCACGTTAACTTTAACTACATACCACTAAATCTCCTTTTAACAAACTCGGAACGATAGACTGATAAACTCCAACTACCATTAAAACTCCACCAGTGCTACGGTGGATACATTTTTTTGACTATTAGGAGGGAGAAACCTATAACTCGCGCATCCCGATTTGACCAAAGGTCAAACTCGTTTACGAGTTTAGAAGAGCAGGTTATTAACTTATTTAGTTTTGATGAATCAGTTAGCGGCTTAAGCTCGGCCCGAGTCTTCAGTGGCCATAAGGCCACTTGGCTGTCCCCTGATCAAAACACTCGAAATCAGTTTGATCACGTTGTGATCGACGGAAGGCACGCGTCCAGTGTGCTAGACATACGCGCAATACGTGGTGCAAACATCGACTCAGATTACAACTTGGTTGCAGCCAAGGTCTGCACACGTATATGTGTAGCAAATCGCGTACGGATAGGTACAAAGAGAAAGCTGGATGTCGAAAAGCTGCAATCACAACAGACAGCCAAGTCTTTGCCAACCAACTTGCACTTCTCCTTTCGCAAAACACCCCTCAACTTGATGATATATGCGCGCAGTGGACGCACATTTCCCGCTCTATGCGTACGGCTGCCGAAGAGGTGCTAGGCTACCACCGTCGACGGAGAAATATGTGGTACGACCAAGAGTGTCGCGCTGCTACTGAAGCAAAAAACGCAGTCTACAGAGCCACCCTGCAGTCAGTTGCAACGCGAGCTGCTAAGGAGTGATACAGAAAGTTGAGGAGGGAGGAGAAACGTCTTTTCAGGTGCAAGAAAAGAGATGAAGAAAGACGCGAGTTCAATGATATCGAAATGTTGCGGGACAGGAACGAGGTACGAAAATTCTTGGAAAGAATAAGACGCCTGACTCTTGGTTTGAAGACCGGGGCCTCTTCCTGCAAGGATGAAGACGGAAATCTGGTGACGGATGTTTAGGGATTATGGAGGGAGCCCTTTTCGCAGCTGCTTAATGGCGATGATGGCAATAATCCCGCCACTGCGGAATCTACTCCGGAAACCCCAATCACTGACGGCGTTGAAGTACCGCCGCCTGACTATGAGGAGGCCTTAACAGCCATCGCTCGGCTGAAAAACAACAAGGCTGCTGGTGCAGATGGTCTGCCTGCTGAGTTGTTTAAGACCGGAGGCGAAGAGCTAGAAAAACGAATGCATGAGCATTCTATGCAGAATATGGTCGGATGAAAGCATGCCAAGTGATTGGAACCTCAGCGTACTCTGTCCAATCCATAATAAAGGTGATTCCACGATCTGCGCCAACTACCGTGGGATAAGCCTTCTTAATATTGCATATAAGGTTCTATCGAGCGTACTGTGCGAAAGACTGAAGCCCATCGTCAACAAACTCATAGGACCTTATCAGTGTGGCTCCAGCGCTGGTAAATTAACTATCGACAAGATATTCACACTACGCCAAATCCTGGAAAAGACCCGAGAAAAACAGATCGACACCACCATCTGTTCGTCGATTATAAAGCCACCTTCGACAACACGATTAGGGATCACTTGTGCGCCGCATGTCTGATTTTGGTATCCCTGCAAAGCTCATTCGTCTTTGCAAAATGACACTGACCAACACCATCATCGCAGTAAACATTGGGACAGTCGCCATTTGATACCCAGTTTTCAGATAAGGTGACTCCCTATCGTGCGACTTCTTTAACCTTATGCTGGCGAAAATAATTCGAGCTATGAACATTGACATCTCTGACACTACTTTCTACAAGAGTGTCCTGCTGCTAGCATACGCTGATGATATTAACATCATTGGTACCAACGCGCGAGCAGCAAGTGCAGCATTCTCCTCCAGTGAACGAGGACAAAACGAAATACCTTGCGTCTTGGACAAAATGTCACTGTTGACAATCATACTTTTGAAGTCATCAAGGATTTCGTATATCTAGGATCCAGCATTAATACCAACAATAATGTCAGCTTTGAGATCAATAAGTATTACTACGGGTTCAGTAGGCAATTGGGAAGCAGAGCCCTCTCCATTCTAATGCTATATGGCGCCGACACTACCAATGATGAGAGGCTGTTAGGAGCGTTCGAGAGGAAGATACTCCGTAAGATCTATGGTGCAATATTCGTGGACGACGTGTATCGAATAAGATGGAACGATGAGCTGTATGAGTTGTACGCCGACACTGACATAATCAAGCGTATAAAAATCCAGCGACTGGAAGAAGACGCTCCGGCTAGAAGGCTGTTTTATTCGAGCCACAGTGGAGTAACACGTAGAAGAGGACGTCCTAACCTCCGTTGGAAAGACCAGGTACAGGGCGACCTGACTGCACTTGGCCTTATCAACTGGTGCCAGCGCGCGCATAGTAGAGGCAACTGGCGAAGCGTTATAGAGGCGGCCAAGACCGATCATTGGTTGCAGTGCCATCTAAGTAAGTAAGTATGTGTTTCAGATAGTTGATTTTTTAGCAATTGGTTTGTAGCGTTAAATAAATTTTTGAATTTAACTTTAAGTGCGACGTTTTCGTCTGATTTTTCTACTAATTCAGATAATAAACTTGCGAAATGTTCTGATTTTTCTGCTAATTCAGATAATATACTTGCGAAATATTCTTTCACTTGTCCTACTTTATCGAGTTTTTTATTTAGGGTTCCGAGTGAGTTCTTTTATATATTTATTAATATTTTTTCCAGGCTTTCTTTTGTCTTCTACATTTATATCTAACGGCAAGTAATTCAATGTTTTACTTCGATTGGTGCAAAGTCATGAAATAATATTTATTCAGAATTTGTTTTTCTACATATATGTAGTATATAAAATAGGTGGTCGCTGTGGTGTAGTGATAGTGCATTGGACTGTTATGCAGAGTGTCCGGTGTTCGAATCTCGGCACAGGCAAAATCAAAAATTACAAAAAAAGTAAGCTATTACCTAAAAAAATATTGAATAATTTAAAAAAACAACCATATATGTGGTATTTTTATTTAATTTTGTCCTTTACAATTTATTTGGACTAGTTTTTGAATACATAATCAAGTCAGCCACCGTTATTGACCATTATGCTTTGGTGCACTTTTTGCTGTGTGGCATGGCGCACCATGTTGTTGAAAACAGTAACCGTCCAGACCTTTTCTTCACATTTGTGGGCCGAGCCATCACCCACCGATATCGATTCCAATCGACTATTTCGTCTTCTCAGAAGGCACTTTTTGGTCATGCAATGGTGTTTCATGGATCTCGTGGGATTCTCCGTTCCCCAAATGTGCCAATTTTGCTTGTTTGGCTGTATTCCAAGCTACGTGGACGGTCTGTCGCCAATATTCTTTGAGTTAATTGCACTTTATACGAAAACAAATGCTAATCATCCTTCAAAATGAACCGCAAGGTGGTTCCACTGACGCCAAAATGCTGAGCGCGGTGACGATACGACACATGTGGGTTCTCAGCAACACTCTCTCTTGCCGCGTCAACCAGTTCATTGGAACATCTTGGGCGTAGATGAACGGCTTGTCGTCGATCTCCCACTGTCCCGTGATCAACAAAATTCGATAACAAACGACGAATAGTGTTGTCAGACGGTGCTTGTTGGCCACGATATTTTCAACAATATGCACGTTGAGTTAACACAACTGAATGGCTATTTTCAATGTACAGTGACGCTGTCGTTTCGAATTGACATTTCAAAAACATGTTTACTCAAGTCAATCGGTTGATAAATGTTAAAATTATTCAATGTTTTAATACCGACATGGTTGTTCCGGCGTTGTTGGAGCAGGTTTTATATTGTAGGATTGCCAAAAAATTTATGAAATATGAAGTAGGAAATGTGACTATTGTAATCTGAAGAATACTAGCAGAGACTGCTACTAGTTCTTACCTTTGCTGTTTTCTACTATAAGAAAGCGGTGGTAAGATCCCTACAGAGGACACTTCAAAGAACACAAGTTTCTAGTTTGAATTAATCCTGTTTATTGCATCATTGCCATGGGTTTATATACCCTTTAATTCTATTCTACAGGGTTTGGTGATTTATAACTTCTCATTCACTATTTTCCAAATAATTTTTTTTTCTGGTAGTTTTTCGGGTTTGGCGCTCTTCAAACGAATCAATTGTTTTCGATACAGCTCTCCCGTAAGAGTTTTACTAAGTTTTAGCAGCTCATAATAGATTACACCTGTATTGGTGTTACATCCTTGACGCGAGCACAAATTCAAAACGAGAGATACAACAAAATTATACGCTGCAAATATGACGTCAATTGACACCCATGGAAAACGACGCGTTAAATTGTCATTTGGTTTACGAAGAGTTTTCGAATAGGCGTTTGTACATAATAACAGACGTGTAGCTAAAAAATCACTCTATGTAATAACTGCTTACTTTTGCGTACATGAGAAAATTATATGACATTTTATTACTTCAGTGCCGAGCGTTTATTTATACGGAAAGTACAGTGAACAAATCATTTGACTTATTTTAAACCTTGTTGAAAAACAGGGCAACATAAATTAAAACTTAAAAGAAAATTATTCTTTCAGTTGTAACAAAAAGTGCATATTTGTAAATATATACATAAGTACTGAACAAAATTTCAGATGGGGATTGTTAGACAAGCCAGGGTTTTGGTTTCATATGGACGTACCACCACTGCGTCTATTATAACAAGGGCATCAGAAATTGCTTCTTCTAGGAGGTTTTTGGAATATGAACTTGTCGCCTTAGTTAAATATTTGGAATTACATCGTTTTTAGTAAGAAGCGATGCGATGTTTTCTCAAGACATTTCACGAAAAATCTAAATTATAAATATTTTCCTTTATTAGTTCAAAAAAAATTCGCAATGTTACATCTTGCTGCATACAGTGCTCTTTAAACTTAAAAATGTTATGCTCTTTAGAATCGATTTCCAAAAAAATTTTGCATAAGCCATTTCCAACAGATAATATTCGAATTAGATTAAGGCGGGTCATAAAATAAGAACTACTTTGGTGCACATAAATATTACATCTGTTCATCTGTTCATCAGTTTCATTTTATATTAGCACTTACTTGACTACTTTCAAAAGTTTTTTCTTACGACCTCGTCGTTTTTGTGGGGCTTTATTCATTTTAATAGATGTATCGTTGATGTCAGGAAATGTTTGCTGCTCATCATCTGGAGTTGTATTGCAAATAATTTTATTGTGGATATTACCACTAGTTAGCTCTTGAGTAAGATTATGTTGACTAGCTGAATCTGTTGTGGTTGGTATGGTCGAATTATGAATTTGTTGTTGTCGTTGCTGCTGCCTCTGTCGTCGCTGTAGTGGAAACATTTTCTCAACTTGTGAATTATTAACAGCACCCGTTTCAGTTGGATCCAAATAATTGTTTGACACATTGTTGCCTATTTCATGTGCTGCAGGTGATGCCATCATCCGCATATTATCAGTAGCAGCTGCTACCTCATCATCCATAAAACCGTAAGGATCTCGTGGTTGAATATTGGTAATCGTATCAGAAGAATTTTCTTGATTTATATTATCATTAATATGTTGTTGCTGTTGCAGGTGTAGTACTTCAACGTTAACAACAGCTAATTGCAGCTGTTGATCTTCATTTTTAGTGCGATATGCGCATTCCATAGGTACAGGCAGTATGGAAGGCGAAACTATGAAATGTATGAAGGGTTACTTAGTTTAAGGCATACGAGTTGCATTTTATGTCAGCTTTTTTATACCGCAATCATACAACTTCTTTTCGGGCACTTTACTGACTATGTGTACTTTTTTCGACGAGTTCGACAATCTTTTTGGAGGCAGACTAGTCGAATCTGCGATGATTGAAGAAAGTTTGAAGACCGTAAGTTGCAACTTGACAAACTCCATCGAATTCGATACAAATGAAACCACAGTGACCTGGGTGTATTTGCCAGCGAAAATGACATCAGAATGAGTGGAAAATGATAATGTGCCTTCCACCAATCGTAAAGGTTTATACTATTTCACAACCGCGGTGTCTGATGTTTTGCAAATTCAAGCGGAGATGGTTAAGTTGAAGAAGCAAAAAAAGGAGCAAGGCTTAACCTTAAAGGAAAAGTTAAAAAAAACGAAATATCCACAGTGAGAAAAATTAAAAATCCTTGCTCGTAATGAAAGAAAACTGGCTATGGTAGAGCTTAACAGAAATACCTACAATAAACTGTATTATAAATAAAAAATTTTTTAATTTAAATATGTCTTGAAAATTTTTTGTTTAATTTCAGGTACTAATAATTCTTTTCTTTACTGTGTATTGCATCAAAAGCTTGACAAATTTAATTCATATGAGTTCCTCGGCTAGCCCATACGATCAATCCAATTTTTCAGTACATTATTTTCACTGTAACGCATCTTCCTTCCTCATTTTCAAAGAAAAATGGCCAATGATACGGCCGGTCAAAAACCCACAACAAACAGTTACTCGTTGAGGGTATTGGCTTCTCAACTATCACCCATGGACTTCTTGAGTCACAGATGCAACAATTTTGCTTATTAACCTAACCACAGAGGTCAAAGTGAGCTTCGACAGCTCGTCTTCTTCCTAGCGTTCCAAAGCCCAATTAATGAACCGAAAACTTTGCAGATTGTCATGTGGCTTCAGCTGCTGTACCAATCGAATTTTGTACGGCTTTATACCGGGTCTTTATGCAAAATTCGTGAAATTCGTGTGTGAAATGTTCAATTCCTGAGAAAAATGACGAGTTGATGTGGTTCTTCTTTCACATTCTGAGCAATTTCATAAATTTTTCCGGTTGTTCGCATTGTATGAGTACGAGAATGTATTGTTTTATCCAATAAAGATCCCGTTTCACGCACACGTTTCACAAATTGATCCACAAATTGCGTTGAAGGCGCTTATCTTCTACCGAATTCTGAACGTAATTTTCTTACGCTTTCGGTAGAAGATTCACCATTTAGTAATTTCTTTAACCGTAAATATAAAACTAATTTTCCATCATAATACGAATGACGTTAGATGTGCCACACTCAAAATAACTTATTTTCTTCTTCTTTGCCGAGCTTTTTACATCCCCTCATGTTGTGCGTGTTATAATTGTACATGAATGTTTTATGCTGAATCCGAACGGCGAAATGCAAAGCTTTTTATAGGCAATTTGTACTCTTGTATGTTTCTTCAGATTTGGCCTTTGCCGGGATTTCTTATTAAAAACTTTGAAAGTTTAACTAAATTTCAGTGTGAATTATAACTCTCATAAATTTTAGACAACAACAACAAAACATGTTTTTACGAATCCCGTTGTTAATTAGGGTAATTTGGTATTTATTTAAACAAATAAAAGTATAACTAAGTATTTGATATATATTTGGACTTTTCAGAAGTTAATTTGTCGTTTTGTACCAGTTTTTCTTTGTACCTACAAAGTAGTACTTAACTTAGTAATCGGTCGATAGTTTGAATAAATTTCTTTGCCCTCGCTTTTATAGATTGGCATTACGGAACCAATTTTTAATTCATCTATTCCCCAGTTCGAAAGCTTTGATTTATAAAACCAGATAAAGAGCCGATAGCACCTCTTTATATTTCTGTATAATACGGAGACACCATCCGATCCATTCGCTGATCTTGAATTCAAAGTACTAATTACAGCACCTACTTCACTTGAGTCACAATCGTTTAAAATAAAAGGATAACTAAATAACTTATTAGGTCACCAGAATATTCGACAAGGTCAGGCGTTTCTAAAACGGTTGAGAAATACTCATTTGTTTGCGTTTGATATTTCGTTCGGAGATGTAAAAATATTTTAGTGTAATCTTATTTGAGTTATTTCAGTTTTCATGTCAAAATTTTTGCGACATACAGTGTTGGACAATCAAATAAGAACACCTTGCACTATTAAACTTCCATTGATTTTTGTTTTTATCGGACTGCTTATTGCAAACAAATTTTATAGAGAAGAAAATGGTATAAATTTCTAGGTGGCAACACTACATTTAAATATTTTTTGGGGATTCCCAAACAAAAAAGTTGAAGCGAAGCATTCGAAGGCGGACAATCTAATAAGAACAGCAGCCGAAAAATTTATATTTTAAGAAGAAAACTAAAATTTGTTTATAATTTGTACTGGTAAGCATTTAAATGGTAGCATTGAGGGTAATTCAACAAATTAAATGTAAACTATTCCGTAACGTCACAGAAAAATGGGTCGACCAAAGCACTGTAGCAAGGAGGAGCGTGATTTGGTGAAAAAACTGCGAAATGAGCGACAAAGCATACGCCAAATAGCTAAAACTATTAGCAGATCCTCGACATTTGTCTACCAATCTTTATTACCTCAAAAATTTCATTGCAAGAGAGGTAGCCCCGCAAAACTACAAGTGCAGATGACAATCGCATAAAAATGTTGGCGGCACCCGATCCATTTAAGGCAGCTGCCGCAATTAGAGAGGAGACAGGGGTTCAAATTTTTGCTCGATCAGTAAGGAGAAAAACATTTGGTGGAAAAAAAAATGTATGGGAGAACAGGACGAAAAGTACCAATGTTAACACAAAGACATCGAAAGTGTCCCATAGAGTTCGCTGAAGCGCACATTGAGTGGGATAATTCAATTAATGCAAAAAATATACTAGAAAGACGTTTAAGCACGGAGGTGGAAGCATCATGGTATGGGGATGCTTCTCTTGGTATGGTGACGGCCCTCTGTATTGGATAAAAGAAACGCTGGACAAATTTCTTTACGTAAACATCCTTCAGGAGGTTATGCTTCCTTATGCTGAATGGGAAATGCCCCTGAAATGGTAAATGCAACAGGATAACGACACAAAGCACACCTCAATCCTTGCGTGAGATTGGTTTTCCCATAATGGATTTCTCGTTATGACCTGGCCTTCACAATCTCCTGACCTTAATCCAATCGAGAACTTGTGGAATATTGTCAAAGAGAAGATTGGCAGTACCAGAGCTAAAAACAAAGACGAATTGTGGCAAAGCATTCAAAGAGCGTGGTATTCCATACCCCAGGCTACTTGCGAGTCTCTGGTGGAATCAATGCTTAGAAGATGTAAGGCGGTTTTAATTAACAAAGGCTATTCCACAAAATATTAGCATTAGTGAACAATTTGAGTCAATATTTTATAAATTTTTCTTTTGTAATTGAAGTGTTCTTAAATTTTTTGTCCTTTTGAAATGTGATTTTATGTATAACTTTTAAATTTATTTTTTTACACTGAATTGATTTTGTTTTTGTTTTAAGAAAAAAATAAATTTATGGAATAAATGAATAAAAGTAAATACCTTTTAAATTTATCATAAGTGTAGAGAAATATTTTTTTAAAGTTTTTTGTTTCAGAACAAGGTCTTCTTATTTGATTGTCCGACACTGTATATATTTCTTTTGAAATTTTCCATGTTTTAGTAATTGAAGTGATATTTTCCTCTATTTTATTGCCATAGTATACTTACTTTACTTTTAATGGCACAACAGGCCATGGAGGGCCTAGGCCGAGCTTTTCTCATCCACTCATGTTGTGCGTGTTATATTTGTAAATGAATGGAAGTGACCTACAGTTTAATGCCGAATACGAACTTCACGTGAAAAGCTTTTCATAGCAATTTTTACTCTTGTAGGTTTGCCATTGCCTGCCAAGAGGTGGTTCCGTGTAGAAAAATTATTTTTTCTACTTTTTGATTTTGCCTGTGCCGAGATTCGAACCCCGGACACTTTGCGTAGCAGCCCAACGCACTATGAATACGCCACAGCTACCACTTTAAATTCATTAAAGTTGATAATTTTACTGGCGCTGTCGCCAGTTGATAAAGCCAAGTACAGTCAGGTTGCCCTGCACCTGGTCTTTCCAACGGAGATTAGGACGTCCCCTTCTGCGTGTTCCTCCACCGTGGTTTGAATGAAACACCCTTCTAACCGGAGCGCTTTCTTCCATTCGCTCAACATCACCCAGCCAGCGAAGCCGCTGGATTTTTATACGCTTGACTATGTCAGTGTCGGCGTACAGCTCATACAGCTCATCGTTCCATCATATTCGATACACGTCGTCCACGCATACTGGACCGCAGATCTTACGGAGTATCTTCCTCTCGAACGCTCCTAACAGCCTCTCATCATTGATGGTCAATGTCCACGTCTCTGCGCCATACATTAGGACGGGAAGGATGAGGGACTTATAGAGCGTTATTTACGTCGGTCGAGAGAGGGCTTTACTTTTCAATTGCCTACTGAGCCCGTAGTAACACCTGTTGGCAAGAGTTAGTCTTCGCTTGATCTCAAGGCTGACATTATTCTTGGTGTTTATGCTGGATCCTAGATATACGAAATCCTTGACGACTTCAAAAGTATAATTGGCAACAGTGACATTTTGTCCGTGACTCTTTGTTTGTTAACACAAGTTATTTCGTTTTGTCCTCGTTCACCACTAGACCCACTCGACGAGACTCCCTTTCCAGGTTGGAGAATTCTGCACTTGCTGCTCGTGCGTTGGTACCAATGATGTCAATATCATCAGCGTATGCTTGCAGCATGACACTCTTGTAGAAGATAGTGCCAGAGATGTTCGTGTCGATGTTCGCAGCTCGAATTATTTTCTCCAGCATAAGGTTAAAGAAGTCGCACGATAGGGAGTCACCTTGTCTGAAATCACTTTTGGTATCAAATGGTGCGGAGAAGTCTGTCCCAATTTTCACTGCGCTGGTGGTGTTGGTCAGTGTCATTTTACAAAGACGAATGAGCTTTGCAGGGATACCAAAATCAGACATTGCGGCGTACAAGTGATCCCTAATCGTGCTGTCGAAGGCGGCTTTATAATCGACAAATACATGATGGGTGTCGATGTGTTTTTCTCGGGTCTTTTCCAGGATTTGGCGTAGTGTGAATATATGGTCGATGGTGGATTTACCAGGTCTGAAGCCACATTGATAAGGTCCAATCAGTTTGTTGGCGATAATTCTCAATTGAGCATTATATGCAATATTAAGAAAGCTTATCCCACGGTAGTTAGCGCAGATCGTGGAATCACCTTTCGTATGGATTGGGCAGAGTACGCAATCACTTGGCATGCTTTCATCCGACCATATTCTGTATGGAAGCACATGCATGCGTTTTGTGAGCTCATCCCTCCAGTCTTAAACAACTCAGCAGGCCATCTTCAGCCTTATTGTTTTTCAGCTTATAGATGGCTGTTAAGACCTCCTCATCGTCGGGCGGCGGTACTGCAACGCCTAATTGAGGTTCTCGTCCCGTAACATTTCGATATCATTGAACTCGCGTCTTTCTGCATCTCTTTTCTTGCGCCTGAAGATAGGTTTCTCCTTCCTCCTAAACTCTCTGTATCGCTCCTTAGCAGCTCGCGTTGCAAATGAGTGCAGGGTGGCTCTGTAAACTGTGTTTTTCGCTTCAGTAGCATCGCGACCACATATTTCTCCATCGACGATGGTAGCCTAGCACCTCAGCGGCAGCCGTACGCATAAAGCAGTCATCGTTGGTCGTCTCATCCTTCTCATCATGGACACAAATTAGGCGGAATTTGAAGAATTTCGTCTTGATGCAGATAGTGAGCAGGATAGTGGCCCATAGGTGCGTATTAAACTCCAACTCCTGCGGAGATCAATCGGAGTGAAATATTTTTTACACCTCCTAAGAAAGCCGAGACACTTGGCTGCTTCTTGCGACACGTCAAAAATTTGTTTGTTCCAACGAACATCACATTGCATGGACATGTACAGAACATCAAAAGTCGTTGTGAGTCATTCATAACATGCCTTTTTCTCTCAATGTCCAAAGAGTTAGGTTGTTTTGAACAGGCATAGGTTAAATTTCAGTTGGACATTTACATTTCCAATAACCCCTTCGGACATGTATCATGTACCTCTTATTTTATATGTTGAATTTTATAATTTTATTGATATTTCCTATAATAATTGTAATCTAAACTTTAAAGCCTGTGATTATGTTGCTTTTAAACAATCTATTTCTGATATTGATTGGATTCGTTTGTTTACTACATGGGATTGTTTTGAAACTTTTCTTTGTAAAATTTCTGATATTTGTCTTAATAATATTGTCTTATAATATTTGTCTTTAAGTCGTTAATAAAATATTACATGTAATTCAATTGTTTGTTATTAAACCCACAAATACTAATTGCCCACCAGCTTCGATGTAGAATGATTACTACGTCGACATGCCCGCTAATCTTTTCTTTTTCTTCCGAAAAAAGTGATATGATTTACCCTACAGTTGGTTCGATTCATGATTTGGCATATCATTGCCACTCATCGACGCATTTGTCTTCGTTTGTACAAAGAAAGCTGAAAATTTGTGTATCTATGTACCCGGTGTAAATATGAAACCGATAATGTCATCTCTGTGTCCCTGGGTAAAACTATACGCTCTGTCAAACCAAATCATTGGCGTCATTTCTTCGCATTTAGTTCTGTCAACAATATTCAGTTCATAAACAATCAAGTTTCATACAACAACATATATTTTTTCGCTCGTAAAAATGTCGAATTTTGTTCCTACAAACTACGATATGCGGACATCATTGATTTTTATTTTACCAATTGAAGAAATATGCTTTGGAATCTCATCGAATGCTTATGGAAGCTTACGGCCAGCACGCTCGAGGCAAAACACAGTGCAAAGCGTGGTTCAAAAAGTTTAAAAGTGGCGATTTTGATGTGAGAAACGAAGAACGTGGAAGACCACCGAAAAAGTTTGAAGATGCCGAATTGCAAGCTTTACTCGATGGGAATCATTCTCATCAAGCGCAAGAACAACTGGCAGAACAATTAAATGTGACCCAACAATGCATACCTCAACGTTTCAAAGAAAATAGACAAACCACCTGTGAAATGTTGCTCGCCAGGTACAAAAGAAATTCATATCTTCATCGAATTGTTACTGGCGATGAAAAATGGATCTGTTTCGAGAACCCCAAGCATAAACGATCATATGTTAAGCCAGGTGCACTCGCCAAATCGACAGCAAAGCCAAATCGCTTCGGAAAGAAGACAATGCTCTGTGTTTTCTGGGATCAGTAAGGTGTTATCTGGTTTGACCTTCTGAAACCAGGTGAAACAGTTACTGGTCAACGCTACCAACAACAATTGGCCGATTTGAACCGTGCTTTGCGCCAAAAACGTCCAGAATATAAAGCTAGGCAACACAAATTGATTTTTCTTGATGACAATGCACCATTCATCGAACAAAACAGACTCGGGAATTGGTGGATTCGTACAGGTAGGAAGCCCTCCTTCATGTGGCTTATTCACTAGACTTGGCTCCATCTGACTACCACATATTTTCATCAATGGGGCATGCACTTGCTGAGCAGCACTTCGATTCGTACGAAAATGTGACTCAAATACGAGAGATGGGAAAAATGTGTAGCTAACAATGGCCATTAGTTTGATGATTGGATGTATCACCTTACTTTACTTTACTTTTAATGGCACAACAGCCCATGGAGGGCCTAGGCCGAACTTTTCGCATCCACTCATGTTGTGCGTGTTATATTTGTACATGAATGGAAGGGACCTACAGTTTAGTGAAAAGCTTCACAGGCGAAGTTAAAAGCTTTTCATAGCAATTTTTGCTCTTGTAGGTTTGCCATTGCCTGCCAAGAGGTGGTGCCGTGTAGAAAAATTATTTGTTCTACTTTTTGATTTTGCCTGTGCCGAGATTCGAACCCCGGACACTCTGCGTAGCAGTCCAACGTACTACCACTACACCACAGCGACCATTGGATGTATCACCATTTTGCTTAAATAAACGCGTTTTTTTAATTTACCGGTTTTATACTTGTACACATGGTACAGATAAGAAAATCGATCTACGTCTTCGAATGTTGCAAAAAGCTATACTAAAATTCCCCGATATTTATAAGCCTAGAGAAAATTAAAGCAATACAAGAGGCAGGGAATGCAATCACAGGACACCGATAAAGAGATGGACAGCGATTGTGGTAAGTTTTATGCCTTTACCACAATGAACTTGAGTTTATCAATGTCGGCTATGACCGCATGTAGTGACAACGAAAGGGATAGCAGGGATAAGGAAAATATATCAACAGCAATGCCATTCTGCTGCGCGACTGTGGATGCTGTTTTGTTAGTGTCGGCTGGTTATTGATTGATTCCGTTATGTGAACATATTATTATTAGTTGGTTTTATTTATTTATTATTTTATTGATTAATGTGCACTCGCGGCGTGAATTGCAATACGTAGAATTTTTCCGGCTGCACCACATTTGACGGAAACATAGGACAACATATACGACACGGAAGAAGAACGGTGGAAACGTCCGCTCCATTCGGCGATCACAACTATACTTGTAGTTCGAATCAAAGCTAACTTGGTGATAAGATAAGCTAAAGTAAATTTTTTTAGCTCCAAACTTCACTCTAATCTTTCGCCAAAACAGCTTTGGCGCTATATTCGCAAACTTAAGATATGCAACAAAAATAACACCCTGTATTGTTATCAATCTCTTTCTCTCTGCTAGCAGCTCCTACCACCAAAATAGTATGTTATCAGGTGAATCTCCAGAACATTCGTTTTATTGCTGTTAGTGAGGATGACTTAGCTAAATGTGTGCTTAGGATTGCTTCCAATGTTGTTTAAGTTGATGGCATTCCTATCAAGCTCATCAAAATAGTTATTCCTTATGTACCACAGTCCTTAACACATATTAGAAATCATTGCTTTACTAGCTCACTATTTCCCTGTTCATGGAAAATTTCAATCATTATTCCTATCGTTAAGAACTATGCGGCTGGTGAACCCAGAGACTTCAGACCAATTAGAATATTCCCTGCCTTGGGTAAAATTTGTAAAAACCTAGTTGCTGATCAAACTACTTACTACGTATATAGGAGAAGAGAGAGAGTTTATCATGAACAGACGTGTTTCTTATCGCTCCCGAAAATTGTTGAAATATTCTAAAATACTAAATATTGTTTTTATATTTTCAACAAAAATTTAAACTAATATCATATTTAATACCTTGATGAACAATCAAGTTGTAATACCATAACTAAGTCAAAATTGAGAGATAGTGACTTTAATAAATTTTTAACGAAAGTGGTGTTAGAGGAGGCTAAATGCCGTCATCTGAGTTCAAAGAATGCATGCATTGGTGCAAATAGACGATTCAATCACATGTTCTTGTGGATGTGGCTGTATTTTCTGCTTAAAATTCAGTAATATAAAACGACCTGAAATTAAAATTATGAGTGAAAATGTAAACATTAAATGGTTTTGTAATCAATGTACATTATCTGATACAAACAAAAAATTTATTGAAATAAAACATTTAATACAAAAGTGCGATCAAAACAAGATAGGGAAAGCTGAAATGAAAGACATTATCGAAGAAGCAATTTTCCAAAAATTCAACCAAATGAAAATCAATTTAGCAACAGAATTTCATTCACTGATCATAATGAAGATGCTAAAATAAATCAAATGAAAAAAGACCTAATAAGTGAATTGTCAAAAACAATAGAACAAAATAACGAAAAGCAAAACGAAGTATGTTTGGGTGTAAACCACAAAAATTAAAATAACAAAATTTCATATGCACAAGCAGCAACGCTAAGTCAAAATAGTATTGTTATTAAACCAAAAGACAAAACAAAGAAAAACAAACAAACGAAAGAAGCACTTAAAACAGTAAGGTCATGGTTATATTCAGATTTTGTTCGGCGAACACCATGCAATTGTTGTTGCCCGAACACGAAAAAATAGCTTTTACTCACTCTCACAGCGAACACGATATTCTAGGTGAAATGTACACCGAGCACGCCGATTATTCAGAATGTCAATGACTTATTCTACAAAAAAAGAACAAAAATGTATGTAAAATAGAAGGAAAACATGCAAACCTGTACATCATTATTTTCATATACAGAAAAGCGAAGTTGCGAATTTTTTTAGGTTTTAAAAGTGATAAGTGATTTCCATATTGATAAAATCGCTTAAAGTTTTTTGGTATACCATTTAGTGTTGCCGTTGCGAAAAAAATTATATTACTTAAAAAAAAAACGGAATTTCGACGAAAAGCAACTCTGTAACGAACACCAATGTTACCACAACACCGAGCACGAGAGTAAAATATGATGTGTTCGTCGAGCAGCGAACACCAATATAACCAGCACCTAATAAAACCAACAGAAACGACTACGACATGGACAAAACGAGAGAAAAGAAGGAAATAAAAGAAGTATAGTTATCGGTTTATCGGAGAGGCTAAGCAGTGAGCGCTTATGTGAATGTATTACTAAACAAAATAACATATGTGATAGCAAAGAATTTAAAGTTCTGAAGATTTTTAGGGGGGTCTGGGGCGTAGGACACAAGGTAAAGTTCGTGACAGTCGCAGGTGCGTCCATGGTCGATCCTTGCGCTTCTACGTTTCAAGTCGACACACAGCCTCCTCGTGGCGTCCCCTGGATAGCGATCTGACAACCGTCAGTGAGTTAACTAATGTGTGCGGCGGGCTTCTCCATGGCCTTGAATGAATGGTTGTGCGTCGGGCTTGGAACCTACCACGTTAAAATACCCACCAATGAATCCTACAAAAAAGCCTCGGATAATGAACCCCTCTAATATTGACGACTCCCGCAAACGCCCAAAGGACAACGATTTACGGATATGCACCTGGAATGTCCGAACCCTCTACAGGGAAGGTGCCTCTATCCAGCTGGTGGATGTCCTCCAAAAATATAGAGCTGACATCACCGCTATACAGGAAATGCGATGGACGGGACAGGGTTGCTCCAAAAGAGCATTCTGTGATATCTACTACAGCTGTCATGCGTCGAGACACGAATTTCGTGTTGGATTTGTGGTTGGGAAGAGACTGCGTCATCTAGTCTCGAGGTTCACGGCCGTGAACGAGCGCCTAGCCACTAACCGCATCAAGGCAAAATTCTTCAACATCAGCCTAATTTGTGTCCATGCCCCGACGGATGAGAAGGATGAAACGACCAAAGATGACTTCTACGAGCTCCTCGACAAAGCTTATGAGCATTGTCCCCGCCACGATGTTAAAATCGTGTTAGGCGACTTTAATGCCAAGGTGGGCAAGGAGAGTCTCTTTGGTCCGACGATCGGAAAATTCAGTCTCCACGACGAAGCCACCGATAACGGTATGAGACTGATCGACTTCGCCGCGGCACGAAACATGACAGTTAGTAGCACCAGATTCCAACATAAAGATATCCATAAGGCCACTTGGCTGTCCCCTGATCAAAACACACGAAACCAAATTGATCACGTTGTGATCGACGGAAGGCACGCTTCCAATGTACTAGACGTACGCACAATACGTGGTGCAAACATCGACTCAGACCACTACTTGGTTGCAGCCAAGGTCTGCACACGTATATGTGTAGCAAATCGCGTACGGATAGGTACAAAGAGAAAGCTGGATGTCGAAAAGCTGCAATCACAACAGACAGCCAAAGTCTTTGCCAACCAACTTGCACTTCTCCTTTCGCAAAACACCCCTCAACTTGATGATATATGCGCGCAGTGGACGCACATTTCCTGCTCTATGCGTACGACTGCCGAAGAGTTGCTAGGCTACCACCGTCGACGGAGAAATATGTGGTACGACCAAGAGTGTCGCGATGCTGAAGCAAAAAACGCAGTCTACAGAGCCACCCTGCAGTCAGTTGCAACGCGAGCTGCTAAGGAGCGATACAGAAAGTTGAGGAGGGAGGAGAAACGTCTTTTCAGGCGCAAGAAAAGAGATGAAGAAAGACGCGAGTTCAATGATATCGAAATGTTGCGGGACAGGAACGAAGTCCGAAAATTCTTTGAAAGAATAAGACGCCTGACTCTTGGTTTGAAGACCGGGGCCTCTTCCTGCAAGGATGAAGACGGAAATCTGGTGACAGATATCCAGGGCATAATGAGATTATGGAGGGAGCACTTTTCGCAGCTGCTCAATGGCGAAGACGGCAATAATCCCGCCACTGTGGAACCCACTCCGGAAACCCCAATCACTGACGGCGTTGAAGTACCGCCGCCTGACTATGAGGAGGTCTTAACAGCCATTACTCGGCTGAAAAACAATAAGGCTGCAGGTGCAGATGGCTTGCCTGCTGAGTTGTTTAAGACCGGAGGCGAAGAGCTCAAAAAACGCATGCATGAGCTTCTATGCAGAATATGGT
>OY282453.1:4388442-4486657 GCA_958295655.1 Palloptera scutellata | reverse complement strand
CTTGGTTTTTGACGTATGATTTCTGACGTATGATTTCTGGTTCTAAAATAAGAACCATATTTTAATTCCATTTCGAGGGAATCTATTGCCGAAATGGACAACGCCCATCGTACGGATTCAACTGCTCATCAAAGGTTACATTTGTTCCTGGTGTATAAATAGTTTTCAAATTATTATTCCATCGATCAAATACATTTCTAATTGCTGCCAATTTATCGCGAACAGGAGTAGACAAACATTCTTCTCTGTCATCAAATCGAATCATAAGTTGAAAGACAATTGAACAAGACAGTGTTGTTTTTGTTTGTTTTTTGTGGAAATTAAAATTTTTATTTATTTCATCTTGATTTTGGTGTTTGTTTCGAGTTTGGTAATTGGTCGGACTTGGAGCCACTGGGTGATATTGTTTAATTTTATCAAATCATTAATTTTTAATTAAATAATTTAGGTATTAAATTTTCTTATTTGTCCTATTTTATTTAACGTGCAAACTATATATATATACATATATACATACATACATACAAACATACATATAAACATACATACATACAAATATGATATTTTAGCTGAATCTTTATCAGTGAGAGCGACTTCTGTTCTCTTATTTTTGTATTCTTTATTTTTCGTATCTTTACTGTTTGTACACTCTCAACATTATACATATTTATCCATATCTGCAAACGGTAATTTGCATTTGCAGCTATTCCCAAACTTTTTTCATCTTTTAAATATATATTTGCAAACGGTACGGTTTACATGTGCAGTGGTTCCCAAATTTTATTGTTTAAAGTGTAGATCACCCGAAGTCGAAATAAGCAAAATGTTCAATACTACTAAAAACGGATTTAGTGAGATTGGTACATTATGACGAGGATAATAATTTTGTGCTCCCAATTGAGAATCGGTATAATTTACGCACTTATTTAAACCCTGCGGGTTAAGAAAGCTACGCAATGTCTTACCCCGTGTAGTGCCATCGATGTTCCCGCCAACATTTTTTTCTTCTCCTTTGGCTATGAATCAATATCCCATAGTTATTGATGAATTTCCAGCTATTCCCACTATTGCAATCTCAACTTCGACTGAAAGTAAAATTTTACCTGCTTCTTGGCCGTTAAATAATCTGAACATTGACAGCTGCATATCTCTATTTGATAATATTTTATATAAAACATTTGAACAACCTATACTTAAAGTTAAAACTTCTTTTACGAATACTGGGTCCATTTGGTTCACAAAGGATTTAAGAAACTTAAAAAATCGGAAGACGCGAGCTTTTAAAGTTTATAAAGGAACTGGTAGAAATATGGATTATTGTAACTATTCCCGCCTACGTCATGAATATATAAAGCAGACTGTTGTTATAGAAACTATTTAAATATTAGTATAAAAACGAAAATTCATCACGATCCTTAATCTTTTTTTATGACTTTGTTAATTCGAATCGTAAGAACTCCGACTTCCCTCCGTGTCTTGGTGATCTTTTTTCTTCATAGTGATGACATTGAAATTACGAACTTGTTTGCTAATTTTTTCAAATCTACATGTTCCCCGTTTAGCTTCAATTACAATGACTTTTACCCCTTCCTTATTGATTCGTTAAATACTATTTGTTTACCAGCAATAGATGCTCAATATGTTCTTCACCACCTTAAGTCTCTTGAGCAGTCACTTAAATCTGGGCCCGATTATATTCCGAGTTGCATATTAAAAAATTTTACCGAAATTTTATATAAACCTCTTGCCATAATCTTTGACAAATGTTTACAATCAGTATATTTCCCTGTTTGTTGGAAAGAATCTTTTATTGTTCCTCTTCACAAAAATGGTGTTAAATCCAATATTTCAAATTATAGAGGTATTGCGAAATTAAGTGTGATACCTAAGTTATTTGAATTAATTGTTACTACCCAAATTATGCACTCTGTTATAACATTGATCAACACATCGCAACATGGGTTCCTTAAGGGGAGATCTACATATTTACAACGACGAACCTTTTAGAATTCACTACATGTGTAATAAATGGATTTATTAATAACCAACAAAGTGATGTTATATATGGTATACTGATTTCAGCAAAGCATTCGATAAAGTCAATCATGGTCCCCTTATTAAAAAACTAAGTTAGATTGGATTGCCGCCCTTGCTTTTGAGCTGGATAGAGTCATATATGTATCACTAACAGAAAAGAAAAGGTGATTTCCCGAAATACCGTATCAAAAATCATTGTTGTTAGTTTCGGAGTTCCTCAGGGGAGGAGTCATCTGGGACCTTTATTATTTCTTCTGTTTATCAATGATTTGCCATCTGTTATTCGAAATTGCAAAATTGTAATGTATGCTGATGATGTGAAGTTGTTCTTATCTTACAGCTCTATAATCCAACAAAAATTTCTGCAAGAAGATCTTGATAATTTTTCAAAATGGTACCGATTTAACTTGATTTTACTCAATCTTGATAAATGTAAGTTTATAACATTTACAAGGAGACAACCTATGTCTGCTAAATATTCTCTACAGGATCAGACTCTGAGTCATGTATTGATATTTGTTGATTTGGGCTGGACAATGGACTCTAAATTAAGTTTTAAACAACATATCAACTCGTGTGTGAACAAAGTTAAAAGTTCTTTAAGATTTGTTAAACGCTGGTCAAAGGAGTTTAACTACCTTTATACAACAAAAACGCTATTAACTTAAATTTTTACACCCATCCTTGAGTATGCATCTCCTGTCTGGAATCCTCAATATAATTGCTACACAAGAAAAATTGAGTCGGGTCAAAAACAATTTCTTATTTTTGCACTGTGGATTTTTTTTGGAATCCTCTTTTGAAGCTTCCACCGTATGAACATCGATTAAAACTTATTTATCTACCGACATTGATAAGCAGAAGAAAAATGCTGAATATAACATTTCTTGTAAAGCTTTTGAATGGCATTTTATCATCTTCGTATTTACTAAACGAAATAAACTTTAATATACCCTGTAGAAGCTCAAGTTATTTTATTCCTATTAAACTTAGCATTTGCAGAACAAACTATGCTCGAAGATCCTTTTCGTGGAATATGTAGAGTCTTTAATGAACATTATAATCTATTCAACATTTCCGATCAAAATAAACTTACTTATCATATTAAATTACAGCTGATGATTTTATATCTGTAGTTGTAAAGAATGCCTATTTGGATATACGCGGCTCATTACATATTTTCGCGTAAAGGTTGATTCGGTCACCGACATGCATTAGGCGGATGCGCCCCTCGGTCGTGTTGGGCCGGAAGAGGATCCGTTGTGATTCGTTCGTTCGTAAAAAATTCGATCCATCTTTTTTTTTTTTTAAAAAGTAAAAACTCACAAAATATTTATAAAACACAAAATACGATGTTTGTTCTTTGATGACAATAAAAAAGAATGAAACATAACTATTAGTAAAAACAATTTACTAACGGTTAATGTTTGTGTATGCGATCGCATAGAGAAGAACCGATTAGTCGACATTTTTGTTGTAGCTAAACTAAGCGAGGGCGACATCTATTGATAGTAGAAATTAGTATTTAAAAAAAAAAAAAAATGTTTTTGGTAAAATTGTACTTTATTTATACAATATACAATATTATTCTTACAATATTTACTATATTTAATTTGCTTAAACAAAAAAAATAAATGTAAGCAATCGCATACATAGAACCGATTAGGGTTAAATTAAATAATTTGGAAAATTATTTTCCGATTTTGTTACTTGTATAAATTGTATAGAACATTTGAACACAGTACAAATTAAAAAACAAATGTAAAGTAAAGGTCTGTTTGTCAACATAATAATTATACTATTGAATAATAAAGGTCCCTTTATTAAAAACTAAATTACATAATAAAAAATTTGTACATATATGATTGAAAACACCTCTGATAACTATTATAAAATTTTGATTGGCATCACTACGAGGGTAGATCAATAAGTACCCGTGTTAGGAATGAAGAGGCACGTTTCATGTTGGGGAACAGAAAGAAGTCGCAGGGAGCCAAGTCGGGCGACTATGGTGGGTGCGGCAGCAATTCGTAGTTCAATTCATGCAATTTTGCCCCGACAATTCCGTATCCGCTTGTTGTCCACCGTAAGCAATTCGCATGAATCATGTTGTGGACCTTTTCAACGATTTCCTCGGTAACCACGTCTGCCGGGCGGCCTGGGCGCTCCTCATCAAAAATATCATCAAACGTTTAAATTCGTTGAACCAATATCTTACGGTTGTCATAGATGGTGAAAGGTCCCCATAGACAGCATCCAACTTTGCTTTTATTTCTTCGCATGTTTTTCCATCCAAAAATAAAAAGCGAATTACGGATCGATATTGTTCCTGTTCCATTTTATCGCGAAACACGAAACACGTGTGATACTAATGGCTGCCAAATAAAAACTAACCTATGAATCAGTTTGAAATTTAGTGTGGTGTCGTGTGGCAGATGGCAATACACGACGGTAATGCCAACGTCCCTCAGCAACGCCACCTATCTGTACCCTCGTACATAACTATAGTAGACGCAACCATATTTTAACAATTCCTTAGAAAAACGCAAAATGTCTGCTTTTAACTAGAGAGGTTGATCTTAGCGTCCGTGAAACTGCTAGAAAACCTAACCTACTGTTCTTTAAGATTTGTTAAACGCTGGTCAAAGGAGTTTAACTACCTTTATACAACAAAAACGCTATTAACTTAAATTTTTACACCCATCCTTGAGTATGCATCTCCTGTCTGGAATCCTCAATATAATTGCTACACAAGAAAAATTGAGTCGGGTCAAAAACAATTTCTTATTTTTGCACTGTGGATTTTTTTTGGAATCCTCTTTTGAAGCTTCCACCGTATGAACATCGATTAAAACTTATTTATCTACCGACATTGATAAGCAGAAGAAAAATGCTGAATATAACATTTCTTGTAAAGCTTTTGAATGGCATTTTATCATCTTCGTATTTACTAAACGAAATAAACTTTAATATACCCTGTAGAAGCTCAAGTTATTTTATTCCTATTAAACTTAGCATTTGCAGAACAAACTATGCTCGAAGATCCTTTTCGTGGAATATGTAGAGTCTTTAATGAACATTATAATCTATTCAACATTTCCGATCAAAATAAACTTACTTATCATATTAAATTACAGCTGATGATTTTATATCTGTAGTTGTAAAGAATGCCTATTTGGATATACGCGGCTCATTACATATTTTCGCGTAAAGGTTGATTCGGTCACCGACATGCATTAGGCGGATGCGCCCCTCGGTCGTGTTGGGCCGGAAGAGGATCCGTTGTGATTCGTTCGTTCGTAAAAAATTCGATCCATCTTTTTTTTTTTTTAAAAAGTAAAAACTCACAAAATATTTATAAAACACAAAATACGATGTTTGTTCTTTGATGACAATAAAAAAGAATGAAACATAACTATTAGTAAAAACAATTTACTAACGGTTAATGTTTGTGTATGCGATCGCATAGAGAAGAACCGATTAGTCGACATTTTTGTTGTAGCTAAACTAAGCGAGGGCGACATCTATTGATAGTAGAAATTAGTATTTAAAAAAAAAAAAAAATGTTTTTGGTAAAATTGTACTTTATTTATACAATATACAATATTATTCTTACAATATTTACTATATTTAATTTGCTTAAACAAAAAAAATAAATGTAAGCAATCGCATACATAGAACCGATTAGGGTTAAATTAAATAATTTGGAAAATTATTTTCCGATTTTGTTACTTGTATAAATTGTATAGAACATTTGAACACAGTACAAATTAAAAAACAAATGTAAAGTAAAGGTCTGTTTGTCAACATAATAATTATACTATTGAATAATAAAGGTCCCTTTATTAAAAACTAAATTACATAATAAAAAATTTGTACATATATGATTGAAAACACCTCTGATAACTATTATAAAATTTTGATTGGCATCACTACGAGGGTAGATCAATAAGTACCCGTGTTAGGAATGAAGAGGCACGTTTCATGTTGGGGAACAGAAAGAAGTCGCAGGGAGCCAAGTCGGGCGACTATGGTGGGTGCGGCAGCAATTCGTAGTTCAATTCATGCAATTTTGCCCCGACAATTCCGTATCCGCTTGTTGTCCACCGTAAGCAATTCGCATGAATCATGTTGTGGACCTTTTCAACGATTTCCTCGGTAACCACGTCTGCCGGGCGGCCTGGGCGCTCCTCATCAAAAATATCATCAAACGTTTAAATTCGTTGAACCAATATCTTACGGTTGTCATAGATGGTGAAAGGTCCCCATAGACAGCATCCAACTTTGCTTTTATTTCTTCGCATGTTTTTCCATCCAAAAATAAAAAGCGAATTACGGATCGATATTGTTCCTGTTCCATTTTATCGCGAAACACGAAACACGTGTGATACTAATGGCTGCCAAATAAAAACTAACCTATGAATCAGTTTGAAATTTAGTGTGGTGTCGTGTGGCAGATGGCAATACACGACGGTAATGCCAACGTCCCTCAGCAACGCCACCTATCTGTACCCTCGTACATAACTATAGTAGACGCAACCATATTTTAACAATTCCTTAGAAAAACGCAAAATGTCTGCTTTTAACTAGAGAGGTTGATCTTAGCGTCCGTGAAACTGCTAGAAAACCTAACCTACTGTGATAGACTAATGTGAAAGTATTGGAAGAATCGATTCAATAAAATAGTGGAGTGAGTAAAAATTGTGGCTTAAATGTCTACCGATGGATGTTACTCGTGTTTTAAGCGTAGATCATATCCAGATTAGATCATATCCAGATTATTCTCTCGCCGTGTTGAAACATGCATTGAACTGGAGAAAAATTTTTAATTTGTACCAAATAAATTTGCTATCAATTTGACCAATTAATCGATATTAGGTAATTTTTGCTGACGAAAAAAAATTAATTTGGATGGTACTCATGGACTTAGGTCATATTGGAGAAAATGAACTCGATATTTTCAAAAAAAAGAAAATTTTTGTTGAAGATACTTTAATGGTTAGGAAGAAGCTTTCAGACTAATTGAATGAATTCTGCAGAATATACAACAATGTTTAGGATGAATTTGATTCAGTTTTTGCAAAATAAAATGGATTTCTCAACGTAAAAACGCTTTCGTTCATAGCATTCAAGAGACAAGAATATGGTTGAATTCAAATAACATCAAAGTTTTGAAATTACCATCCAGTTTTCAGCTTCCAGAACCAAAAAGTAAACATTTGATGACGAATTTATGAAAAAACAAGCAATACCTAAATGTTTCAGAGTTGAAAAGCACATTGTAACATGGAAATAAATTACTCAGGATATTAGTATATAGGTAAACTTAATACATAAGATGCCAACTCGTAATTCAAGATTAAGGAGGCTCAATAAAAATTAACCATTTTCTTGTTTCGTGTATATTCAAAAATCTAGAATACTATTAAGATATTTTGATTTGAAATTAACAAATTTATAGTGCTCTTTCATAAACATCTATTGGATTTATTCTTAAAACCAACTAATTGTTAAAATATGGGTGTGGATACAGTTATTACCATAGTGTATGGCTTCTCCCGTTATGCAAAGATACGATAAACCAATTTTAATGAACAGCATTCATTAACTTGTACATAAATCACAAAATCTGGAAAAATTTTGAGTTTGTTCGAAATCAAGATTTATGAGTGAAAATTTTCATTAAGTTTATATTATATATATTAAGTTTATTCATTGAAAACAATGAACTTATTTATAAAAATTACTTAAAAGTTTTTAATGAATGGTGTATTCTGTAATCACACTTCAAAATTGTCTTCAGCGACGAGGCTCGTTTTTTGGCTCAATGGATACGTGAATAAGTAGAATTGCCATATTTGGAGTGCAGACCAGCCAGAGGCAATTCAGCAGCTACTAATTCATCCCGAAAAATGCACTGTTTGGTGCAGTTTATGGGAAGGCGGCTTCATTTGGCCGTACTTCTTCAAAGACGATGAAGGCCGCAATATTACGGTCAATGGAGAAATGTACCGTTCGATGATAACAAATATTTTTTGCCGAAAATGCAAGAATTGGACTCGGCCGATATATGGTTACAACAGGACGGTGCCACATGCCATACTGCATGTGAAACCATGCATCAATTGAGAGGCGAATTTGATGAGCAGTTAATTTCACGTTTTGGTGCAGTCAATTGGCCACCAATATCATGTGATTTGACCCCGTTAGACTATTTTTTCTGGGGCTATATTGTCTCTTGTATAAAGGGACAAGCTAAAGAAGATTGTTACTTTGGAAGCCAACATTGAACGCGTGGTATTCCGGCCGAAATGTGTAAAAAAAGTGTGCCGAAATTGGACCTTCAAAATGGTCCATTTGAAGCGTAGCCACGGGCAACATTTAAGTGAAATTATCTTTAAGAAGTAAATGGCAGGAATTGATTTATTAATCCAAATAAAATTTCATTTACTTTTGTTGAATTTCTGTGCTTTTTTAATTTACAAAAACCAAGCTCTTAAAAATCATTCTTTACAACTAAGATATTGGCTAGGTATAGGTTAGGTGATAAAAATTTTAACATGAACTATTTTGGTGCTTTCTTTATTTAAAATAGTGCAAGAAAGATAAATATATTTCTAGTAATAGTAACTTAAATTGAGTGTCTAAGAAAAGATTTCAAAATCACACGTATATAGACTTTTACTTATTTTTAACCCATCGCTAAAAAAAAGAAATGCACTAGCGCTTTCCTAAAACTGATGAACGTAGTGAATTCTCTCATTGGTTGACTTTAAACTAAATACAAGATCATTGGGAGACTTAACAAATTCATTACTATGATGATTTTTTTCGTGTGAATTAATATCATCGGTAACACTAGAAAATATCGATGCTTGCACATACACAAACTATTGATATAAATCGATTGTTGTAGATGTTGTTCTCAGTTCTAGTCTCAATTTCATCTCCATTCTCGCTGCTTCTACAATAGTTAAGTTCTACAATTCCAATCTCCGCCATTGTGCCAATGGTGTAAAAGCTTATGAGTACTAGAGTAACAATTCAAAGAAGTTACGAGTTCTTTTCATAGATTATTTTATTATTATTTATTATTATTTTCTACTTTTTGATTTTGCCTGTGCCGAGATTCGAACCACGGACACTCTGCGTAGCAGTCCAACGCACTACCACTGCGCCACAGCGACCATACTCCTATTCTAAAATAACCAGCCCGAGGAATTTGTTGTCGTTTTCTTCTTCTCTTATTCTAAACGATGTTCGACAAAAAGAAAAATATTTCTCCGGGGAAAAAGTAGATATTCTAAATTTTTAAAACAGTGAAAAGTAAACGTATTTCCTGTTATTTTTTTCGCCATGTATTTATTAGAGAAAAAAGTACAAACATGTATCTATGTATCTATGTAACTATCTTTATTTTTTAAACAAAAATTTTAAAATTATTTGTGGTTTTTTTTTAATTACAATAAAATAAAATAACATTTAAACTATACCTTCCCTTTCTGTGATAGTACCAACGTTTATTTTCAGAAGGCGTGACAATTCTCAGATGAGTCCCGGTTACTCATGTTACAGCACCCAGTATTCTTTGTTTCCCTTAAAAATAATTATTTTTCTTCTCTCTGGTGACATCTTGCACATAATAATCCATTGTGAACGTAATTTAAGTTCGAAAATGTCGAAAACCTCAGACTAAACTTTTCTGAAAGTATTTTGCGTCAACCTAACATTTTGATCTTTCCCAACAAAGCTTGGTCCCATCTTCAGAAAGAAAAAACGGAGACATGCACTTAGTTTTGCGATTGGATGAATAGTAAATTGTTTCTTGTAGCTTACGGAGTCTTTGTCAACCTCCAACAAGTATTGGAAAGCAGCTTTATTGATATTAAAATGTTTCAAATCTACGGTATAATAATATAATATTGCTACTCCAGACCAAGTTTAAAAAATGAACTAATTCATATTAAGATAATAATTCATTCATTATGACGAAAAAAATTCTATTAAAATACTGCAAAAATTACGAAAGCCTATTTTTCAGTGATATGTATATTCATATTACTTATATAACGTACCATAATAACATAGGTAACTTAAAGAGTAGAAATTAATTCAAATAGAAATTATAAATAGAAATATGCATTAATTCATTATTTCGTTGTTGTTTACTTATGCAAAAAAAACACTAATCAAACTAAGTGTATGAAAGAAAATATATACATGTCATTTTAAATGTTTGATTTTTAAGTTGGTGGCAGACATATTTTGTTCACCACTCTGCCACGCTTAACTTTTCTTTTCTCAATGATCAAATATTTTATTTGCCGCCGTCAGCAGAGTGTGTTCAAGCTCTGTCAATTCTTGCAAGCACTCTCTCGAGTCTCGATTAATCATTGCCAACACAACATAACCATCATATCATGTCAAGCGTTGCCACCATAAACTATTTCAATTGCATGACACATATGACCATATCAAGCGCTGCCACCATAAACTATTTCAAATGCATGACATACATATGCATATGTTATGTGCATAATTTGTAATCATGCATGCTTGCGTTAATCTGATGATTGTGCATGCACACGAGTATATATCGCATAGGATAATCATATTTTCTTTATATGTAGCGTAAATCTTTCTCAAATTTTAAAGATGAATAAAAAAATACATAAGAAACACTTAAACTCACAGTAATTCCATGAACCCTGTAGTAACGTTGAAAGGACTTTCTCGTTTCAAGTCTACACACAGCCTCCTCGTGGCGTCCCCTGGATAGCGATCTGACAACCGTCAGTGAGTTAACTAATGTGTCCGGCTGGCTCCTCCATGGCCTTGAATGAATGGTCGTGCGTCGGGCTTGGAACCCACCAAGTCAAAATATTTCACCAATGAATCCTGAACCGAAGCCTCGGATATTTAACTCCCCTAATGTTGACGACCACCGCCAATGCCCAAAAGACAACGATTTGCGGATATGCACCTGGAATGTCCGAACCCTCTACAGGGAAGGTGCCTCTATCCAGTTGGTGGATGTCCTCCAAAAATATAGAGCTGACATCACCGCTATACAGGAAATGCGATGGACGGGACAGGGTTACTCCGAAAGAGCATCCTGTGATATCTACTACAGCTGTCATGCGTCGAGACATGAATTTGGTGTTGGATTTGTGGTTGGGAAGAGACTGCGTCATCTAGTCTCGATGTTCACGGCCGTGAACGAGCGCCTAGCCACTATCCGCATCAAGGCAAAATTCTTTAACATCAGCCTAATTTGTGTCCATGTCCCGACGGATGAGAAGGATGAAACGACCAAAGATCTATGTACTAGAGCTCCTCGACATTGCCCCGCCACGATATTAAAATCGTGTTAGGCGACTTTAATGCCAAGGTGGGCAAGGAGAGTCTCTTTGGTCCGACGATCGGAAAATTCAGTCTCCACGACGAAGCCACCGACAACGGTATGAGACTGATCGACTTCACCGCTGCACGAAACAAGATTGTTAGTAGCACTAGATTCCAACTTAAAGATATCGATAAGGCCACTTGCCGGTCCCCTGATCAAAACACACGAAACCAGAATTGATCACGTTGTGATCGACGGAAGGCACTCTCCCAATGTGCTAGACGTACTCACAATACGTGGTGCAAACATCGACTCAGACCACTACGTGGTTGCAGCCAAGGTCTGCACACGTATAAGTGTAGCAACTCGCGTACGGATAGGTACTAAGAGAAAGTTGGATGTCGAAAAGCTGCAATCACAAAAGACGGCCGAAGTTTCCGCAAACAAACTCGAACCTCCTAATGCAATATACCCCTGGGGCGAAATATGGTATGTGGTACAACCCAGAGTGTCGTGATGCTACTGAAGCGGAAAACGCTGTTTACAGAGCCACCTTGTAGTCAGTTGCAACGCGAGCTGCTAACGAGTTATACAGAGAGTTGAGGAGGGTGGAGAAACGTCTTTTCAGGCTCAAGAAAAGAGATGCAGAAAGACGCGAGTTTAATGATATCGAAATGTTACGGAACAGGAACGATGTCCGAAAATTTTTTGAAAGAATAAGACACCTGACTGATGGTTTGAAAACCGAGGCATCTTCCTGCAAGGATGAATATGGAAATCTGGTGACAGATGTCCAGGTCATAATGAGATTATGCTTAATGGCGATGACGGCAATAATCCCGCCACTGCGGAATCTACTCCGGAAACCCGAGGTCTTAACAGCCATAGCTCGGCTGAAAAACAATAAGGCTACAGGTGCAGATGGCCCGCATGCTGAATTGTTTAAGACCGGAGGCGAAGAGCTCAAAAAACGCATGCATGAGCTTCTATGCAGAATATGGTCAGATGAAAGCATGCCAAGTGATTGCAACCTCAGCGTACTCTGCCCAATCCTTAAAAAAGGTGATTCCATGATCTGCGCCAACTACCGTAGGATAAGTCTTCTTAATATTGCATATAAGGTTCTATCGATGAAGCCCATCGTCAACAAACTGATTGGACCTTCTCAGTGTCGCTTCAGGCCTGGTGAATCCACCATTGACCAGATATTCACACTACGCCAAATCCTGGAAAATACCCGAGAAAAACATTAGGGATTAGGGATCACTTGTACGCCGCAATGTCTGATTTTGGTATCCCAGCGCAGTGAAAATGTGGTCGCTGTGGCGTAGTGGTAATGCGTTGGACTGCTACGCAGAGTGTCCGAGGTTCGAATATCGGCACAGGCAACATAAAAAAAAAGAAGAAAAAAAATTATTTTTCTACACGGCCCACCTCTTTTCAGGCAATAGCAAACCTACAAGAGTAAAAATTGCTATGAAAAGCTTTATATTTTTGGGACAGACCTCTCCGCACCATTTGATACCAAAAAAAGGTTTCAGACAAGGTGACTCCCTATCGTACGAATTGTTTAACCTTATGCTGGAGAAAATAATTCGAGCTGCGAACATCGACATCTCTGGCACTATCTTCTACAAGAGTGTCATGCTGCTAGCATACGCTGATGATATTGACATCATTATCAAAAACGCTCGAGCAGTCAGTGCGGCATTCTCCAATCTGGAAACGGAGTCTCGTCGTGTGGGTCTAGTGGTGAACGAGGACAAAACGAAATACCTTGTGTCAACAAACAAAGAGTCGTCTTGGACAAAATGTCACTGTTGACAACTATACTTTTGAAGTCGTCAAGGATTTCGTATATCTAGGATCCAGCTTAAACACCAACCATCAATGACCATCAATGACGAGAGGCTGTTAGGAGCGCTAGTGAGGGAGATACTCGGTAAGATCTACGGTCCAGTATGCGTGGACGACATGTATCGAATAAGATGGAACGATGAGCTGTACGCCGACACTGACATAGTTAAGCGTATAAAACTCCAGCGGCTTCGCTGGCTGGGTCATGTTGAGTGAATGGAAGAAAGCGCTCCGGCTAGAAGGGTGTTTTATTCGAGCCTCGTTGGAGGAACACGCAGAAGAGGACGTCCTAATCTCTTTTGGAAAGACCAGGTACAGGATAACCTGACTGCTCTTAGCCAGCGCGCGCGCATAGCAGAGGCGACTGGCGAAGCTTTATAGAGGCGGTCAAGACTGACCATTGGTTGTGGTTCCAGCTAAGTAACTAAGTACGCGGGCGACATTGCGATAATATTAGGCATGTGTCCAACCGTAATTAGCGAAATTATGGAGAGAGCCTTATAAATAGACTACTATTTTTACATTTACACGTTTTTACCATTACACGCAATTGTCAAGAGTTAGGATCCCGTTATCTTTAAGTGAAAGTATCTATAAATAGTGCAGTTATTTTCTACATTAGTCATTTTCATCTGGGATCTACTTAAGTCAACATGTCGAGCCAACAAGGACAGCGCCTCAAATTAATACTGGACATTTACTTGACTGATGAAACAAAGTCTAGACTAAGCATTGCAAGGGAGTTTAGCGACGGTTTATAACGTCATAAACAACTACAATGCGGGAAACTCCATTTGCAGAACCGAAGGGTCAGGCAGAAAAAAGGGTCGAAATAACCCAGAAGTGCGGAATATTTTTGTTGTTAGTACATATCGGGGTGGTCGCTGTGGCATAGTGGTAGTGCGTTGGACTGCTACGTAGAGTGTCCGGGGTTCGAATCTCGGCACAGGCAAAATCAAAAAGTAGAAAAAATTATTTTTCTACACGGCACCACCTCTTGGCAGGCAATGGCAAACCTACAAGAGTAAACAATTGCTATGAAAAGCTTTTCACTTCGCCGTTCGGATTCGGCATTAAACTGTAGGTCCCTTCCATTCATGTAGAAATATAACACGCACAACATGAGTGCATGCAAAAAGCTCGGCCTAGGCCCTCCATGGGCTGTTGTGCCATTAAAAGTAAGTAAGTAAAATACATATCGGGCTAATCCCACGACGTTGACTCGAGATGTTGCTCTACAGCTGGTACATCGCAATCAACTGTAATGCGCTATAAGCGAAGTCAAGGATTAACGACGTACAAAGAGCAGAAGGTACTTGACCGGTCGGAAGCAAAGGAAACAATAGCGAAGACGCGTGTCCGAAATCTGTATGACAATTAGTTACCAAATTCGATTGCGTGATTCTCGATGATGAGACCTACTGTTAGGCGGATTTCAACCCAACAAATAGTGTGAAGTAAAAAACAAAAATTTCCAAATTTCAGGGTTTGGCAAGCTATTTGCACCTGCGGTCTACGGAGCAAGGCGTTCATTACGACAGGAACAATTAACTCCAGAATTTATATAAAAGAATGCCTGCAAAAACGCCTTCTACCATTTATTGGACAGCACAAAGAAACCGGTTTGTTTTGGCCAGACCTAGCCACAAGACATTACTCCAGGTCAACTTTGGAATGGTATAAAGAAAATAATTTCACAGTGGTCCCAAAAGAGGCAAATCCTTCCAACTTCCCGGAACCTCGGCCTATTGAAAGGTATTGGGCTATAATAAAGCAAACACAAGAAATCAAAGAAAGTTTGCAAAAATTATTTAGAATTCCGAAATTGATGGAAACAAACCTATGCAGTAGTCACCGAAGGTACTGTCCAGTCTCTAACTAAGAACGTTAAGAAAAATGTTAAACAATTTTGCAACCGCTATAATATTTGAATCAATAATTTTGTGAATTACCTATAGCTTAAAAAATGCTGAACTTTATTTGAGTGAAATCTGACTGTTGGTTGGTTTTTAATGTCTCCGTAAAAATTCTTCTGGTTCACACCTTACACAGCAGTTTGGTAACCGCATTGCACCATACCGACGATCCATAGGTAAGTTCGGGAAGAAGATTTAACAACTGGATGGCACATGTTAAACTAGTTGGGCAACATATCACAGCTTAAGTTTAATTTAAATTTGGATTGGCTGATTAATCCTTTAGCTGTAAATGTGAGGAGGGGAAGAAAAATAATTGTATGCTGAAGATATGTTAAAGATGGTGGTGTGTGATGATCGTTGTAGTAAATGAGGAAAATCATTCAATACTTTCTAAATTAGCTAGATCAAGGTTGCAATACTTGCTCTGAGCTCAGTCGTTTGCTTAATCTAAAAATATGACTGGTGTCTATCTAAAGAGCAAATTAATGTATGCTATTTAATTTACTTAAATAAAATTCTGTAGGTAACCACACTTTTACATAACATGCTTAGTGTAGGGTATTTTAAGTTATTGTTATTTTAATATTACAACATTTGTTAATGTCACAACATTGAGTCACACATTCACTCACAGCAAGCATGACGTAGATTTGTATACTAAATTAAGCTGTGTAAAGTGCAGTGTAAGCTTTTCTTTGTATTTGCAAATGTGTGACGCCCAAAATATTTCAGGCCCAGGGGGGCCTGGGGTAAGGTAAGTTCGTAACAGTCGCAGGTGCGTCCATGGTCGATCCTTGCGCTTCTACGTTTCAAGTCGACACACAGCCTCCTCGTGGCATCCCCTGGATAGCGATCTGACAACCGTCAGTGAGTTAACTAATGTGTGCGGCGGGCTTCTCCATGGCCTTGAATGAATGGTTGTGCGTCGGGCTTGGAACCCACCACGGTAAAATACCCACCAATGAATCCTCCAAATAAGCCTCGGATAATGAACCCCTCTAATGTTGACGACTCCCGCAAACGCCCAAAGGACAACGATTTACGGATATGCACCTGTAATGTCCGAACCCTCTAAAGGGAAGGTGCCTCTATCCAGCTGGTGGATGTCCTCCAAAAATATAGAGCTGACATCACCGCTATACAGGAAATGCGATGGACGGGACAGGGTTGCTCCAAAAGAGCATCCTGTGATATCTACTACAGCTGTCATGCGTCGAGACACGAATTTGGTGTTGGATTTGTGGTTGGGAAGAGACGGCGTCATTTAGTCTCGAGGTTCACGGCGGTGAACGAGCGCCTAGCCACTATCCGCATCAAGGCAAAATTCTTCAACATCAGCCTAATTTGTGTCCATGCCCCGACGGATGAGAAGGATGAAACGACCAAAGATGACTTCTACGAGCTCCTCGACAAAGCTTATGAGCATTGCCCCCGCCACGATGTTAAAATCGTGTTAGGCGACTTTAATGCCAAGGTGGGCAAGGAGAGTCTCTTTGGTCCGACGATCGGAAAATTCAGTCTCCACGACGAAGCCACCGATAACGGTATGAGACTGATCGACTTCGCCGCGGCACGAAACATGACAGTTAGTGGTACCAGATTCCAACATAAAGATATCCATAAGGCCACTTGGCTGTCCCCTGATCAAAACACACGAAACCAAATTGATCACGTTGTGTAGCAAATGGCGTACGGATAGGTACAAAGAGAAAGCTGGATGTCGAAAAGCTGCAATCACAACAGACAGCCAAAGTCTTTGCCAACCAACTTGCACTTCTCCTTTCGCAAAACACCCCTCTACTTGATGATATATGCGCGCAGTGGACGCACATTTCCCGCTCTATGCGTACGGTTGTCGAAGAGGTGCTAGGCTACCACCGTCGACGGAGAAATATGTGGTACGACCAAGAGTGTCGCGATGCTACTGAAGCAAAAAACGCAGTCTACAGAGCCACCCTGCAGTCAGTTGCAACGCGAGCTGCTAAGGAGCGATACAGAAAGTTGAGGAGGGAGGAGAAACGTCTTTTCAGGCGCAAGAAAAGAGATGAAGAAAGACGCGAGTTCAATGATATCGAAATGTTGCGGGACAGGAACGAGGTCCGAAAATTCTTTGAAAGAATAAGACGCCTGACTCTTGGTTTGAAGACCGGGGCCTCTTCCTGCAAGGAGGGAGCACTTTTCGCAGCTGCTTAATGGCGAAGACGGCAATAATCCCGCCACTGCGGAACCCACTTCGGAAACCCCAATCACTGACGGCGTTGAAGTACCGCCAGACTATGAGGAGGTCTTAACAGCCATTGCTCGGCTGAAAAACAATAAGGCTGCAGGTGCAGATGGCCTGCCTGCTGAGTTGTTTAAGACCGGAGGCGAATAGCTCAAAAAACGCATGCATGAGCTTCTATGCAGAATATGGTCAGATGAAAGCATGCCAAGTGATTGGAATCTCAGTGTACTCTGCCCAATCCATAAGAAAGGTGATTCCACGATCTGCGACAACTACCGTGGGATAAGCCTTCTTAATATTGCATATAAGGTTCTATCGAGCGTACTGTGCGAAAGACTGAAGCCCATCGTCAACAAACTGATTGGACCTTATCAGTGTGGCTTCAGGCCTGGTAAATCCACCATCGACCAGATATTCACACTACGCCAAATCCTGGAAAAGACCCGAGAAAAACAGATCGACACCCATCATCTATTTGTCGATTATAAAGCCGCCTTCGACAGCACGATTAGGGATCACTTGTACGCCGCCATGTCCGATTTTGGTATCACTGCAAAGCTCATTCGTCTTTGCAAAATGACACTGACCAACACCACCAGCGCAGTGAAAATTGGGACAGACCTCTCCGCACCATTTGATACCAAAAGAGGTTTCAGACAAGGTGACTCCCTATCGTGCGACTTCTTTAACCTTATGCTGGAGAAAATAATTCGAGCTGCGAACATCGACATCTGTGGCACTATCTTCTACAAGAGTGTCATGCTGCTAGCATACGCTGATGATATTGACATCATTGGCAAAAACGCTCGAGCAGTCAGTGCAGCATTCTCCAACCTGGAAAGGGAGTCCCGTCGTGTGGGTCTAGTGGTGAACGAGGACAAAACGAAATACCTTGTGTCAACAAACAAAGAGTCACGGCGTCTTGGACAAAATGTCACTGTTGACAACTACACTTTTGAAGTCGTCAAGGATTTCGTATATCTAGGATCCAGCATAAACACCAACAATAATGTCAGCCTTGAGATCAAGCGGAGACTAACTCTTGCCAACAGGTGTTACTACGGGCTCAGTAGGCAATTGAGAAGTAGAGCCCTCTCTCGACCGACGAAAATAACGCTCTATAAGTCCCTCATCCTTCCCGTCCTAATGTATGGCGCAGAGACGTGGACATTGACCATCAATGACGAGAGGCTGTTAGGAGCGCTAGAGAGGAAGATAATCGGTAAGATCTACGGTCCAGTATGCGTGGACGACGTGTATCGATTAAGATGGAACGATGAGCTTTATGAGCTGTACGCCGACACTGACATAGTCAAGCGTATAAAACTCCAGCGGCTTCGCTGGCTGGGTCATGTTGAGCGAATGGAAGAAAGCGCTCCGGCTAGAAGGGTGTTTTATTCGAACCACGGTGGAGGAACACACAGAAGGGGACGTCCTAATCTCCGTTGGAAAGACCAGGTGCAGGGCAACCTGACTGCACTTGGCCTTATCAACTGGCGCCAGCGCGCGCATAGCAAAAGTAACTGGCGGAGCTTTGTGGAGGCGGCCAAGACCGATCATCGGTTGTAGCGCCAGCTAAGTAAGTAACCAATAGAATGTAAGCACACAATATTTTAACTTTAATTTTTAAAACTCTATATTTAAAAAAAAATTATTTTTGTAAAAAACTCAAATGTAAGAACTCAAAATTTAGTCGCGACCCCTATAAAAACGGGTGCTCGCCAAATAAAGAGGCAGATTGAAGTTAAGCATAACAACGGCAGTACTTGCCATTGTGTAAATTTTAATCTCAAATCAAGAGCGGCCTTGAGGCCTAATATTTTAGCGTGACTCGCTTTGACAAATAACTTTTACAATTCCATTTTATTTAATTAAGTAAAAGTCTTATATTTATAAACGCATCGGCCACAGTGTAACCTACTACGACAATTCAAATTTACATTGCTCCAAACACTAAAAGAGTGAATCAATCAAAGTTGGAATCTTTGTTGGTGATAGATGGATGGGGTGAGGTTAGGAAAGTTTATAATATCAAAAAGAATGAATGAAAATATGTAATGAAACTCAAACAAAAGACCTCCTAAGTATTAAACGGAAATCTCACTTGGCATTAATGTTGCGATAATTCAGTCGTGCGCATTTATTATTCTCTATACGAACACAAGTTGGAATAAAATCGTACGCAGCAATGTTGTGTTAAAGTATTTATATATGTATGGCCTTCGCAGTTACTACTTGTGTCTAGCCTCAGCGAATACTGATGAGCGCATTTAAATGGGCGGGCAGTGGGGTTGGTAGAGTGAAGTGGAATGAATTTAACTGACTTCCAAAACAAATGATAAAAAGAGAAAGAAAAGGATAATGCATAATGTCTTAAAAAGACGACATCTTTTGCTTGAACTTCCTTCCGTTTCCGCTTCAAACCTTTTCTTGCTCTTCGTGGGGAGAAACGAGAGAGGGATAGTTGAAGCTGAGACCACCCCTATAAATCTTTTTTTGCCTTTTTGTGTTTTTGTAAATGTGACAATTTCTATTTTAGAATCATGATTTTACTTTTTTGCAATCGCTTGCAGTCTTCTGCTGGCATTTTTCACCCTCATCACAGTCACATCTTATATATAAAGAAAAATCAAAAACGTTTGTGCTTTTTATTTTTATTTTCATTTTCATTTTATGTCATAAAATCTTATAATTTTTCTCTGATTTTTTTCGTTTTGCTTTAAGCCGCAGTGTGGTTGCTGTGGCGTAGTGGTAATGCGTTGGACTGCTACGCAGAGTGTCCGGGATTGGAATCTCGGCTAAAGCAAAATCAAAAAAAGAAAAAAGTAGAAAAAATAATTTTTCTACACGGCACCACCTCTTGGCAGCCAATGGCAAACCTACAAGAGTAAAAATTGCTATGAGAAGCTTTTCACTTCGCCGTTCGGATTCGGCATTAAACTGTAGGTCCCTTCCATTCATGTACAAATATAACACGCACAACATGAGTGGATGCGAAAAGCTCGGCTTAGGCCCTCCATGGGCTGTTGTGCCATTAAAAGTAAAGTAAGTTAAGCATATCAATAAGCAGCCAGTAGAAGGCCGACAGACGATACACGGTGAAAAATTAAATGAAATTGTTTATTTGATTTTCAAATAGAAAAATTCAATTGGTTCAAGGATAAAATTGCTTGATTCTCTATACTACTTGTATACAGTTAGTTTTCTTGAAAAATAAACGGAAACTTGCAATAATTACTGTATTTATATAATTTAGGTTAAATTATTAATTTAACCCTGCTTAATTTATTTTTCAGTTTAATTGGGCCAATATTAATTTAAGATTAATATTATTCCCCACATAATTGAATAAAAAATTGTACATTTTTAGCGACTGAATTAAGCGTGAATTACTGTAAAAGAAGCTCTGAAAACCAAATTAGAGCGGAACGATTCCAAATTGTGCCTAAATGATTCGGTAGGGCTAAAGGTAACTTGAAGACCAAAAATCGGAAAAAGGTACAAAAACTCACTTTGCTAATATGTACATATTTACGTCAAAAAGGCAACAATGCCTGCCAACGCCTATGAGGTAAGACATTGCGTTACCCGTTTAATTACGACGAAAATATTACGTTTTTAGTTAAAAATTTACTCAAATTACTCGGCACAAATCCTACATTTTCATCGATGCGGAGATTACTGTATACACAGGAAATTAATTCAGCACAGTAATTTGCACCTAGTCTTGCTATAAGTTCTGTTTCAAGCTTTTCAAAGTAGTAGGCTTTGAAATTTTAAATTGTATGATCCCGTTATTCGCATTTTTTGGTCAATGTTCTATTGCAAAACAAATTCAAATCAGTTTGGTTTCAAATTTTGCGTAATTAATATGGAGTGGGGCAATAACGAAAATCGCATCGCGGTGATTGCATTGCACAAATGCAAAAATAGCGCAAGTCAAATATTCACGTTGCTAAAAAAACTCGAAATATCGAAAATGTTTGTTTATCGTACCATCGGTCGTTTCTTGGAATCGTCTCAAGTGGAAGACAGGCTGAGAAGTGGTCGACCTCGCGTTGTTCGTACGAGTGGAGCCATAAAAGCTGTGCGGGAGCGGATTCGCCGAAATCCATTAAGAAGCAAAAGATCATGGCTAGAGAAATGGATATGTCTTCCAGATCCATGTCACGACTAGTCCGTGATGACCTCCACATGAAGGCCTTTCGCAGGTGCACAGGCTAAACTCCACGGCTAAAACAAATACGATTGGAAAGATGTAAGAAGCTTTTGCAGTCCCACGCAAGAAACGGTCATGAAAATATCCTTTTTACGGATGAAAAAATGTGTACGGTGGAGAAAGTTTTTAATAAGCAAAACGACAAAATCTATGCGAGAACATGTGAAGAAGCTAAATTTATTGTGCCAAGGGTTCAGAGAGGTCCAACATCCGTTATGGTCTGGTGGGGAGTATCCCATAAAGGCGTCAGTTCCTTGCATTTTTGCGAAAAGGGCGTAAAAATTGGAGCAAAAGTGTACCAACAAGATGTCTTGGAAGGCGTGGTGAAAGACTTGGCAATAACCCTCTTTAATTGAGGGCACTGGGTCTTTCAACAAGACTCTGCACCGGCACACAAAGCCAAAACAACTCAACAGTGGCTACGTCAGAATATTCCAGCCTTTATTAGTGCTGAAGATTGGCCCTCGGGAAGCCCAGATTTGAATCCCTTTGATTACAAATTGTGGTCAGAGCTAGAGGGTGTGGCCTGCAAAGTTCACCACCGAAATTTGGAGAGTATTAAGAAAGCTCTTATTTCAGCAGCGTCATCAATACCCATCGAAACCATACGTGCCGCTATAGCCCAATGGCCTGATCGTCTAAAGGCGTGCATTAAAGCGAGAGGCGACCATTTTGAATAGGATGTTGATTTTCAGAAACGCTATAATTTAATAACAAAATACAAATTACAACACATTAAAAAAACTCGTTTCTTTAATTTTTACACTATATTCAAATTGTAACAGAACTTATGGCAGCACTAGGTACATTCTCCTAATTCTCCTAATTGAAAGTCAACCCATGAAAGAATTCACAACGTAAATGAACTCGTCATCAGTGTTATGAAACCGTTCATTTATTTATCTTACTTGCACTATTGTGCATAAATAGTATTATGAACCTCTCATTTATTATTTACTCCCGGTTAAGCAAAGATTTTACAACGATGCATGCAATGCTTTTCAATGAGCCAATTTTACCAAATTTCCGGCGGTAATATTTTAGAATTGGCTTAACCGATAATTTTGGGCAAAACTACTCGTCAAGCTCTTGAAATTTATATATGTATAATATGACAGTGTAGTATTTCTGGATTTACTTCAATTAACCGGGAATTGCAAGAAACCTAGTTGTTTGAGTACATTTTGAACTAAAAATCACATATTTCTGTTGAAATTAATCGGGAAACGTAACTAAGTGTGGTTCAATTATCCAGTACCATAAATCCATTAAGTAAAATAACGATAAAGAAGCTCTTTTCGGAATATTGGGGCGGACATTATTCCACTGGGTCAACAGATTTGATTTGACGTGCGTAACATTATATTAACTAGTCTGTTTGCTAGTACGCACGGAGTAGCGTGTTTCTACTTTATTGGGCTATACTACATAGAAACATTGGCTTAATTCGATCTCATAATTATTTACAGGGTAGTATTGAATGTATTTTTGTTTTTGTCAACGGCGAAGGTCGTTTGTGGATGAAAGTTTTTCTGTTGTTGGGCGCTGCCGTGATTTGGTGGTGGCTCAAATGGTGGAAAATGGTTCAAATGAAAAAACCACACTGATGAGCATTTTAGTGACAATCGACCGATTTTTCCACTACCCCCTCCACATGATGAAAATCAGGGTGAAGAAAATTTTCCCAAAATCAAATACAATTTCGCTCGCTCTTCACGAATATATGATGGGTGTCTGGGAGTTTTTTTCTTTTCTATTTTTTTTTAGCGAACTCAGTGTGGGTGTAGAGCGAGCGGGTAAACGAAGTGGAAGTGCGATTAGTACGTGCTAGAATTTAACACGGCATTTTCGTGTATTCACCCTTATTATTAAATAAAAATATTCCTATTTCGTCTTACTTTTCATGCAGACAATTGATTTTATTTTTCGTTCACAGCTTAAGAAATTATCACATTCAACAACAACAACAGCAACGGAGACAAGTGTTGTAGAGTGTGTACGCTTTTTTTATTTAGTTATGCGCGTATATAATGAACAGCTTTTGTTTTGTTTTCTTTACTTAACTTAAACGAAAATTTATGAAAAGTTTAATGCCATCACCGCGTTGTTCCAATTTTGCACTTGAATTAACCTTAGGGAAAAAACGAATAAATAATTTAAATTCCTACATACATAAATCTTTGGGTGGATCCCAGGAACGGCTCGAAATTTAGTATTATAAAAAATTCTGCCAATTTTTCCAAGGTGAATATGTTCTATTTTTAAAGGAGTAAGTTAATTTTAAAATTCATGTAACTATTATGCTTTTATGTTTACACTTAATTTTCGAATTCATGTACTAAATTGAAACATGTATAAATTTGTAAAGACGAACCTTTTATTTAATTTGTGATATTATTCTTAAGGTCGCTGTGGCGTAGTGGTAATGCGTTGGACTGCTACACAGAGTGTTCGGGGTTCCAATCTAGGCACAGGCAAAATCAAAAAGTAGAAATTTATAATAATTTTTCTACCATGGCACTTGGCAGGCAATGGCAAACCTACAAGAGTAAAAATTTCTATGTAAAGTTTTTCACTTCGCCGTTCGGATTCGGCTTTAAACTGTAGGTCCCTTCCATTCATGTACAAATATAACACGCACAACATGAGTGGATGAGAAAAGCTCGGCCTAGGCCCTTCATGGGCTGTTGTGCCATTAAAAGTATTATTCTTAAGTGAAAACTCCACAGTCAAATGTCAGCTAAAGAGCTGCAGAGTTTGCAGAGCACTGTATTACAGAATACATATATGTACATAAACATAGTGCAATATTCGGTTAATTTTGCTACGAGACACCTTATTGTTATTACTAATATAATAAATTTATTGAACTCGTTCAGCCGAAATTAAACACTTTAAAAATTAGAACTTGAGCCGGTAGCGTTTTTAAACGGCAATTTTTTATGTCTTCGCGTTTTTGGAAAATCGTATCTATTCAGTTCAATTACATCAAAATTTCTTTTAGTTATATTTCTTTTAGTTGTAATATATTAAATCTGTCCCACTATGAAATCATAGAAAAAATGAAATCATCATTTAAAAAATGAAATTTACAATAACTAGCAAAGCAATTTGTCAATATATAGTTTTTTTTCAAATGGCTACATAATTTTTGAATATAGAATTAAAAAAAAAACAATTTTGAAAACGGTATTCTTCTTCTTATTTTAATGGCGCAACAGCCCAGGGAGGGCCTAGGCCAATCTTCTCGCGTCCATTCATGATATGCGAGTTACATAATATTTGGATATGAATGAAACAGACATACAGTTTTGTGCCGAATCCGAACAGCGAAGTGAAAAGCTTTTCTTGGGCAATTTTTACTCCCGTAAGTTTGCTATTACCTGTGAAGAGGTGGTGCCTTGTAGAATAATATTTTTCTACTTTTTTTCCTGTGCGAGATTTGAACCCCGGCCACTCTGCGTAGCAGGCCAATGCACTAACGACTACACCACAGCGACCACTAATCATGTACTGTAATCCCCTTTATAACACGGTACTCTTATAACGCATTTCCATTTTACGCGATTTCAGTCCCTCGTATAACACGGATATTCCCCCTTATAAAGCGGGGATTTCCCACGAATAAACATGTAATAAAACTGTTTTTGGAATTATGTAATTTATTTGAAATTAACTGTTTTTTAGTTACATATGCATGAGGTTTTTATTTAAAATGTTCTTAGTTTGATTTTAATAAAACGCACATATTTCGTTCATAACATGGTTTTTTCTTAACATTCGATTTAAACCCCCTAAAGTTATACGAGAAAACACCTACAACGCGTTTTCCTATAACGCGGAACTAATTTACCGTGTTATATGGGTGCTACTGTATTTCTTATTTTTTTTGAAATTTCTCTTGATCAATAACTATAGCAGTTCTGGGAACTAGAGGAGATCCAGAAGATGAACTTTCGAAGCAAAGAAGGTCAGTTTTGTGAAGAGCTCTACCAAAAAAATACCCGGCGGAATAATCAAGGTCGTTTACATTGTGAACTTGCCTTTCAAATCTAACATCTGCGGTGGTATGGAGTTCGGTCAATATCGTGGAATTGCCACTAAGCAGTTTCTCAGTAACGGAACATCTCTTTAAAAGAAAAAGAAATTGCCAGAACTAAACGTGCCATTATTACTGGAGCGCACACAATAAACCTTAATAACTTTCATTATAAACAAGTAAGGATCATGGGTCGTTAAAAAGAGAAGTGCATCTCGAGGAGCCAGATAGTAGCAAGCACTGAGTGCCGTTTGCTAAAGGTATGCATCTCATTAAAGACTGCGCCATGCCATGCCTCTTGTTGAGCGTACTGCTCAAACAAGTACTGAGCAAGTACTGTTCAAACAAAAGTGCACCAGTGAATAAGGGTATCGCATATGCCAGCAGGTCCACCACACGATGATGGACCGGGATCCACAAGATATAAATTGCGAACAGTCGCTAATTCGGGCTATCGTCCACGATGACAAGTCCTCCGGTGGTGGTAGATCGGATGATGAAAGATTGTCAAGGAGACTCAGCTCCCGTACGTGCGTGCGACATACCACTGGGCGATCAAGTTGAGCCGGAGCCTGGTTCGCTTCATCCGGTACCTATTCCATCTGAATCGGAACCGAACCCCTCTTAACCTATTCGACAGTTGTCACTGGTCCCCACAAAAGTGATTCCTTTCCGACCGCCACTCCAGTCTACAATGAGACCAAGCCCGTCTCGCCAGACCCATCGGAGCTGGCGTTTACCGCGACGGCAGAAGGAGAGGCCTCGAGATGCTCTATTGGCAATACGGGGATGTGGCTCGTCAGCAGGTGATGCCGCTACTCCCAACAGCTGTGGTGAAGGCAATCGGGCTACGGGGGCGAGTTCATTTAATTTGCGTGTTATTGAGTCTAGAAGAAGCTCAGTCGATGATTGCGCAATCGCTTGCTCGGCGGTTTGGACTTCAGACTTCCAGTTTGGGGCAGTGTAAAGGTGCTCGTCTATTTTGACTCAAATGTCGAGTTGGTCGTAAACGCCAGAATAGTACTTGGATTTACTTGAGTGATCAGTATCGAAATATCGAAGAAAGCAATCGGCTTTTTCACATGAAATAATTTGAATATCAAGTAGGCCTTGATTTTCAAAAAACCTACCGATTGAAGCCATCGATCTAGCGGCTGCAAACCATGTGCACATTCTCACTTTTACACCATACTGCAGCCACCGAATGCAATCGCTAGATGTTTCAATTTATGGACCGATGAAAGCATATTATAAAACAGTGTATTCATCAAGGCAAAAAATAATGGAAATAAGGCTTTAGAACTGCGTCATATTGCTGGGCTCACTTGTGAGTCTATGATTTTAGCGACAACACCATCAAACATTATATCTAGCTTCCGCGCTAGGGGCATTTTCCTTATAAATACGTTAATTTTCACTGATTCTGATTTTATTCAGTTAGTCGAAGCTAATACCGAAACTGTTTCCGTTGATGCTGGTGTTCCTGAGGATGAACAGTGCCGTCTCACTGTTTCTCAAAGGTCTCAACCGCTGAAATGCCATCGTCAAGACCATCTACCATTTACCGTGTTTCAAGTGTTGCTTCTATTTTAGACTAGTTTGGCCCTTTACACGCAGCAAAACCACCAAACGTGGGTGAAAGCATATGAATTTGTTTTGGCCCTAACGTGCAAGGCCCCCCTTACGAAGGTTTTTTTTTATCGTATTTCAAACATTAACATAAAATTTATGGAATTTTTTTAAGGGATTTTTTCATTAATTAAAAATGCATACTTCTATTAATTTAGTAGATACTATGGATGGGAGTCCGGGGCATTTTTGAATATAACGGGATTCAGAAATATGGAAAAATTAAAAAGCAAAACAATAAGATTTTACAAATATTAATATTGTATTTTAAAGGGTGCCTTTTTGCTACTTGGCTTTTGACGTTTATATTTCTGACAGTTCAAGCGTGATTCTTGACATTTATCAAAGTAAAAAATGCTTAGTTTGGTTTGCCATTTTATCATGAATAGACTTACGCCTCGATTAATGGGCTAGATGAGGTTCCGTTTTTTTTATCGGAAAATTGTCATTTTTGACAATTCAGCAGCTTCTAATGCATCCCGCAAAATGCATTATTTGGTGCGGTTTATGGGCAAACGGCATCATTGGGCGATACTTCTTCAAAGACGATGAAGGCCGCAACGTTACTGTTAATGGAGAAAGATACCGTTCGATGATAACAGACTTTTTTTTGTCGAAAATGCAAGAATTGGACTCCGCCGACATGTTGTGTGCCAAAGTTGCAACTTCAGAATGGACCAATTTAAGTGAAATTATCTTTAAAAAGTAAATAGGAATTGATTTATCGATCCAAATAAAAATTTCATTCACTTTTGCTATATTTCTGTGTTTTTTTTTTAATTTTCATTTTATTTTATTTATTTATCTATTTAAAAAATTATAAATCCTAGGGCAACAAGCTTAATAAATTACATATAATTTAAGCACCAGTCACTAACATACTGTAACTTATTATAATGATAGTCATAAAAGAATATATAAGTTATTTAAATACAGTTACAATTATATAATAATATGTCAATAGGATGTTTTTGCTATCTAATAGTGTAAACTGACACTATTAGATAGCAAAAAGATATAAATTAATTTTGTAATGATTTAAAACATTATTTATAAATGTAAATATATTTTTGATTTCTATTAGGTTTGTAGGAAAGGAGTTCCAAAGTCTTATTGCAAAAGTCTGACGCTCAGAAGTCAAGATTTTATCGACTCGAGATTGAATTGGATTGAACACATAATCAAACTAAAAATGAAATTGATTCCACTAAAATTCCCCATATATAGAAACAAAAACAATATACCAAAAAAGCAACTATGGTTATTATATAACTCGTATTTCCAGCGGAGATTAGGACGTCCTCTTCTGCGTGTTCCTCCACCGTGGCTCGAATAAAACACCCTTTTAGCCGGAGCGTTTTCTTCCATTCGCTCAAAATGGCCAGCCAGCGAAGCCAGCCGCTGGATTTTTATACGCTTGCCTATGTCAGTGTCGGCGTACTGTTCATCGCTCCATCTTATTGGATACACGTCGTCCACGCATATTATACCATAGATCTTACCGAGTATCTTCCTCTCGAACGCTCCTAACTTTACTTTACTTTTAATGGCAAAACAGCCCATCGAGGGCCTAGGCCGAGCTTTTCGCATCCACTCATGTTGTGCGTGTTATATTTGTACATGAATGGAAGGGACCTACAGTTTTATGCCGAATCCGAACGGCGAAGTGAAAAGCTTTTCATAGCAATTTTTACTCTTGTAGGTTTGCCATTGCCTGCCAAGAGGTGGTGCCGTGTAGAAAAATAATTTTTTCTACTTTTTGATTTTGCCTGTGCCGAGATTCGAACCCCGGACACTCTGCGCAGCAGTCCAACGCACTACCACTACGCCACAACGAACGCTTCTAACAGTCTATCATAATTGGTGGTCAGCGTTCACGTCTCAGCGGCATACTTTCGGACAGGAAGGATGAGGGACACATAGACCGTTGTTTTCGACGGTCGAGATAGGACTCTACTTCTCAATTGCCTACTGAGCCCGTAGTAACACCTGTTGGCAAGACTTGTTGGTGTTTATGCTGGATCCTACGTAAACGAAATCCTTGACGACTTGAATAGTATAATTGTCAACAGTGACATTTTGTCCAAGACGCCGTGACTCTTTGTTTGTTGACACAAGGTATTTCGTTTTGTCCTCGTTCACCACTAGACCCACACGACGAGACTCCCTTTCCAGGTTGGAGAATGCTGCACTGACTGCTCGAGCGTTTTTGCCAATGATGTCAATATCATCAGCGTATGCTAGCAGCATGACACTCTTGTAGAAGATAGTGCCACAGATGTCGATGCTCGCAGCTCGAATTATTTTCTCCAGCATAAGGTTAAAGAAGTCGCACGATAGGGAGTCACCTTGTCTGAAACCTCTTTTGGTATCAAATGGTGCGGAGAGGTCTGTCCCAATTTTCACTGCGCTGGTGGTGTTGGTCAGTGTCATTTTGCAAAGACGAATGAGCTTTGCAGTGATACCAAAATCGGACATGGCGGCGTACAAGTGATCCCTAATCGTGCTGTCGAAGGCGGCTTTATAATCGACAAATAGATGATGGGTTCCGATCTGTTTTTCTCGGGTCTTTTCCAGGATTTTGCGTAGTGTGAATATCTGGTCAATGGTGGATTTACCAGGCTTGAAGCGACACTGATAATGTCCAATAAGTTTGTTGCTTCAGTCTTTAACACAGTATACTGGATAGAACCTTATATGCGATATTAAGAAGGCTTATCCCACGGTAGTTGGCGCAGATCGTGGAATCACCTTTCTTATGGATTGGGCAGAGTACGCTGAGGTTCCAATCACTAGGCATGCTTTCATCCAACCATATTCTGCCAATCACTAGGCATGCTTTCTTCCAACCATATTCTCATGCATGCGTTTTCTGAGCTCTTCGCCTCCGGTCTTAAACTTAGCAGGCGGGCCATCTGCACCTGTAGCCTTATTGTTTTTCAGCCGAGCGATGGATGTTAAGAACTCCTCATAGTCTGGCGGCGGTACTTCAACGCCGTCAATGATTGGGGTTTCCGGAGCAGATTCCGCAGTTGCGGGATTATTGCCGTCATCTCCCTTAAGCTGCGAAAAGTGCTCCCGTCATAATCTCATAGTGCCCTCAACATCTGTCACCAGATTTCCGTCTCCATTCTTGCAGGAAGAGGCCAGGGCTCTCTTATTCTTTCAAAGAATTTTCGGACATCGTTCTTGTCCCGTAATATTTTGATATCATTAAACTAGCGTCTTTCTGTATCTCTTTTCTTGCGTCTGAAAATACATTTCTCCTCCCTCATCAACTCTCGGAATCGGTCCTTACAGCTCGCGTTGCAACTGACTACAGGGTGGCTCTGTAAACAGAGGTTTTCGCTTCAGTAGCATCGCGAAACTCTTGGTCGTACCACATATTTCTCTGTCGACGGTGGTAGCACCTTTAAGCAGCTTTCGACATCCAGCTTTCTCTTTGTATCTTTCCGCGATTTGCTACACATACATGTGCGCAAACCTTGGCTGCAACCAAGTAGTGATCTGATGTTTGCACCACATATTGTGCGTATGTCTAGTACATTGCAAGCATGCCTTTCGTCGATCACAACGTGATCAATCTGGTTTCGTGTGTTTTGATCAGGGGACAGCAAAGTGGGCTTATAGATACCCTTATGTTGTAATCTGGTGCTACTAACTGTCATGTTTCGTGCGGCGGCGAAGTCGATCAGTCTCATACCGTTATTCGTGGCTTTGTAAGTAAGCCAAGTATTAAATGTAATGCCCAAATTTTTAGTGATATCGACATACTCATTTTCAGTATTGTTTGTGTTATTTTGGGCAAAATGTTAGAGTTAAAGTTATTTTTATTATTAAGTTTTTTAATGCCCAGTGGTCGCTGTGGCGTAGTGGTAGTACGTTGGACTATTACGCAGAATGTAAGCTTATTTTTGTCAAGACCTGATTCAATTCCTTCAAGCACGTCAATGAGTGCAGTAATACATCGTGCCATTCCGAAAGCCAGATTGACAATGTACCATAAGATTACAGAGTGCTTGAAAAACTCATTAATTTTTTATACATATTTGCTTCAGTGCCTTAGAAATATATGATAAAATGGCAATTGGTCCATAACAGTGTCGGGCAAAGCAATACATAACCATACATGCTTGTTTCTGTATCTGAGAGACCGAAGGCGCTAATGTTTTAAAAAATTGCGCAGCGAGCTATTACTTGCATGAATGCTGAAAGTGAACTAACATGATTTGCGTTGACAAAATTGCTCTCAAACTTCGCCCGAACTTCATTGTTCGTCAATAGTTCATAAGCTACACGAAGAAATTTATAGTGTGGGTGTGACACCACTGCGTCGGCAGAGAATGTGAGCATATTCATATGTGAATAGGAAAATTGCCCGACACTGGTTTATAATCATTGTTAGGTTTGGGCAAGTGGATTATTTTGGCATATTTCCAGACTTTGAGGATTTAGTATTGGATGTATAACTTGATAATGAGCGATTCACAATTGATGGCGTAACTTGTACTAAATTACATCTGGCAATACTGTAACTACTTCCATGTTTTAGTTACATAACGTAACTTTTGTTTTGATTATGTATGAATTTGCCAAAGTGTAAACAACATACACTTTTTATGTTACAAACATTGCGCATACATGCCAAATAAACAGCATTTGCAGGAAGTTTTTCTTTTCTTCTTTAATTCGAAAAAAAGTGCTGCTGAAAGTCATCGATTGATTTGTGTTGTTAATTTACGGTGAATATACTCCATCGATTAAGACATGCAAATTCTTTAAATTGGATATTTTGACACGGAACGCAAAGAACGCCAAATGAAAAAGTTCGAAGATGCAGAATTGGAGATGTTACTCGACGAAGACTCGTGCCAAACGCAAGGGGAACTCGCAATAACATTGGAAGTAACTCAAGCAGTAATTTCCAAGCCCCTAAAATCATTGGCGTTCATGTCTGAAATATAAAAATAAGCCGTTTTTACATCGAATTGTTAATAGTGACGAAAATGGATTCATCAGGAACATCAACGCAAAAATCTGGTTAAACTATTACGGGAGAGGTGTGTCATAACTATTGATTCGTTTGAAGAGAGTAGTGGCCGAAAAATGACCAGGCACGAGATCGCAATTTTCCAACCTGACAACGATGTATCTAGATCGGTTATAAAATTTGGAAAATAACGGATGTGAAAATTTTGGCGCACCCACCATATTCACCAAACCTTGCCCCGTTTGACTATCACTTATTTCGTTCTATGCAGAATAATACCTTACGGAATACGCTTCAGTATCAAAAATTGGACTGAATTGTTCATAGATTCAAAAGATGAACCATTTTTTTTTGCAAGGAATCCATTAATTGCTTGAAAATTGGCAATTTGTCATAGTTTCCGATGGACACTACTTTTAAAAATTTCATTAAAATTTTTTTTTACGAAAAAAAATTTTGTGTTTCGGGCATTTCTAAATTATTTTACCGATTTCTAATTGTGGAAAAGGAGTCTCGTTGAGTGGGTCTAGTGGTGAACGAGGACAAAACAAAATACCTTGTGTCAACAAACAAAGAGCCACGGTGTCTTGGACAAAATGTCACTGTTGACAACTACACTTTTGAAGTCGTCAAGGAATTCGTATATCTAGGATCCAGCATAACCACCAACAATAATTTCAGCCTTGAGATCAAGCGGAGACTAACTCTTGCCAACAGGTGTTACTACGGGCGCAGTAGGCAATTGAGAAGTAGAGCCCTCTCTAGACGACCGATGAAACTAACGCTCGATAAGTCCCTTATCCTTCCCGTCCTAATGTATGGCGCAGAGACGTGGACATTGACCATCAATGACGAGAGGCTGTTAGGAGCGCTAGAGAGGAAGATAATCAGTAAGATCTACGGTCCAGTATGCGTGGACGACGTGTATCGAATAAGATGGAACGATGAGCTGTATGAGCTGTATGCCGACACTGACATAGTCAAGCGTATAAAAATCCATCGGCTTCGCTGGCTGGGACATGTTGAGCGAATGGAAGAAAGCGCTCCGGATAGAAGAGTGTTTTATTCGAGTCACGGTGGAGGAACACGCAGAAGAGGACGTCCTAATATCCTTTGGAAAGACCAGGTACAGGATGACCTGACTGTACTTGGCCTTATCAACTGGAGGCAGCGCGTTCAAAGCAGAGGCGACTGGCAAAGCTTTATAGAGGCGGCCAAGACCGATCAACGGTTGTAGTACCAGTTAAGTAAGTAAGTAATATCTAATTGCGATTTAGTGAAAAGAAATACAATAATAATTTGTAAAAATTCAGGGTTGCATTATAAGCAAATAAAAATATAGTGTGAAAAGCTTTTAATTTTATGATAAAAATTAAAGAAGCAAATCCTGGGATCGCGGAGCTCCAATCCCGACATTTCTATACGGGAAAGAGGGTCCAAGATTTCGGGATGGCGGAGGGCCACTCCTTAATAGATACATATAAAATAAAATATTTGTCATTTTACTTACACTTGGTATATTATCATTTGTGCAGATGCCGTCTTGTAATAATCTATCGCGTATTTCCCATGCGAAAATGCTTGGGCATTCACGTTTATATAATGATATTTTACTAACAACTTCGGCGGTCGCAACACGTGGTTTTGAACCGCCTATTGCTCGTGGACGTATGCTACCGGTTTCATAATATCTGTAAAAAAAAAAACAAATTTAAACATAGAATAAAGCAAACATATTTTATTTTGTTAATTCTCATACATAAATAGCTACACATAATTAATCAAGAACAACACCTCTTACCTGCCTAAAATTTTACTAACGCATCCGTTCGATACTTGCAATATGCGTGATATATCACAGGGACGTGCACCTGAATGTGCGAGCTCAACAATTTTCTGTCGTGTCGAATCGGGCAATGGACGCCCACCAACAAAAACACCACCTAATTGATTGACTCCACTGTGACCTGTGTTTGGTTAACGAGAGATGAAGAATAATTAAAAAACAGAATCGAAAATGTAAACAAAAATATAAGTATGTACATAAGTATATGGTAGTGTTAGGCAGAATTAAAGAGAATGAATTATACAAAACACAAAGAATGTACATATGTAATGAGCAGGAAGCGGAAAAAGGCAAAATAAAGTTTTACGTCAGTAGTAGGCAACGATTAAAAAAAATTTTATTTCTATTCCTTTCTATGATATATCATAATTTAAAATTTGAAAATCATTGTTAATCAGTGTTGCAGCTAAAACTGTAAAAAAGGAGATAAAAATAGCTAAAAAACTGATCATTAACAAGAATATTTTTAAATTCGCTAATTTGAACACAAAATTCAACAGTAGTTATTGCGTTTTTCCATTGCTAGGTATGCACAAAGTTTCTTCTATTGTAGTGCGAAATTTTTAATTTCATACTTACTGAAAAACTGTTTCTTTTTTTTCAGAAAGGGGGAAATATCAGTCAGGTTTTAAAGAGTATTCAATTTTTATTTTTTTTATTAGTATATGAATGCCTCTTGGTACCCCTATGAATGCAGAACATTTTGTTGAATGGAGGGAAGATTGGTGGGAAGAAGAAGGAGGGAGAATGAGAGAGATAATGCAGTCACAGGACACCGACAAATAAATAGACAGCCATTGTTGTAAGTCATATGCCTTTACCACAATGAACTTCAGTTTATCAGTGTCGACTATGACCGCATTTAGCGCCAGCGACAGGGATAGAAAGGCTTAGGAAAATGTGCCGCTGCCTGCCAAGTAGTGATGCTGTGTATGAAATTGTTTTTTTTTTTACTTTTTCATTTAGTCTGTGCCGAGATTTGAACCCTGGACACTCTGCGCAATAGTCCAAAGCATTACCACTACGCTACAGCGACCACAAAAAAATTAAGGTTTCAATATATGTATGTATGTATAATCCGAACAAAATTTTTGTAGTTAAAAAAGTAACTAGGAGGTAAAACACAAACTTGGTAGCTAACTGAGAAAAGAGAAGCTAAATTTAGCTACAAAATATGTAGCTAAACTGGCAAAACTGATGGTACCTACGGACAATAAATTTTATTTTACCCTTCTTTTGAGTAATTACGTTTTGAAACTACGTAAGCATCCATCTGTGATTTTTAATTGAAGAAGTTTGTATAAATTGGGGACTGTCTTTCATAGTTCTCAAATGTTCGGATGGGGATAACTTTTCAATTCATTCGTACCTACGATTATTCTCACTGTGTTATGTATTTACCTACTCATAAATAAAAAGTAAGCTATTTCAATTATTTTGTTAATATTTTTCTGAATATTTTTCATGACCCCATCTCTTGATCAGAAGAAAGTACGAACAGCGAAGGTAGCATTCTCCATAAAAATTGGCTTTAGACCACAAAATTTAATATCCCTATGTTCAGTGGTGCATCTAAGATTTAGGTTTAGAAAATTCAGTCCAAAAATCTAACTCAAAGTCAGACCAAAAGAATTAGAAAAAAATCAAACCGATTTACAGAGACTATAAATCAAATTTAAGCAAATTAACAATCAGACCAAAAATCGAACCGAAAGTCACACAAAAAGCGGATAAAAAAACACTTTTTTGATTTAGAATGTCAGAAATAAAATTAAAAAATCTCAGACCTTCTCCCTCCTTCTTCCTCCCACCTATAGCTCTTTCTTCCAATCAACAAAATGTTCTGCATTCATAGGGGTACACCCTGAAACAAAACGCAGACCGAAATACAGACTAAAAATTAAACTAAATTGAGACGTAAATTAAGACTAAAACCCATTCCAAAAACTTAAACCGATATTTATATCGAAAGTGAGACCAAAGTTTTAAATTACACCAAATATTGGCCTCAAGTCAGACCAAATTCAGAGCAAAAATCATTTGAAGCAAAAGTCCAAAATTAAACTAAACTCAGTTTTAAAGTCATACCCAATTGCTTTAAGCATTCGCATTTTAGGGAGGGTCTGCAGCCCCCATTTTCCAGCCCCCAGAAAAAAAATTCGACAGCCTATAAAAAGCAGAGAGCGAAGGAATGAAGTTTTATTATCGGATAAACAAATGGTTGTACAGGGTGTTTTTTGTTAGAAGTGTGGTTTTCAAGAAGAAATAAAATGCATATAATTTAATGTTATGGCCAAAAAACGATTTCGGGCAAGTAGCCGCCGCGGCTGGTTCGAATAAATTCCTGCCGAGAGGCCCAATTTTCGACCACTTTTTGCAGCAAATGGGTCCGTATGTCAGTAATAACGTGCCGAATATTCTCTTCCAAGGCGTCAATCGTCTCGGGCTTATCTGCGTAGACAAGCGACTTCACATAACCCCACAAAAAATAATAAAGCGGTGTTAAATCATACGATCTTGGCCACGACACAGGCCCACGACGCGAAATAATACGCTCACCAAAAGTTTCTTCCATAAATTTTTTGTTTTGTTGGCTGTATGGCATGTAGCGCCGTCTTGTTGGAACCAAAGGTCGTCCACATCAACATCCTCCAATTCAGGCACGAAAAAGTCATTAATCATGGCTCTATAGCATTATTAACATACCCATTCAACCAAAATTGAGCTTCATCGCTGAACAAAATTTTCTTGTGAAAATCGGGATCGGTGGCCATCTCGTTTTGGGCCCATTCACCGAACGTGCGATACGCTTGATGGTCGTTCGGCTTCAATTCTTGCACGAGTTGGATTTTGTAAGATCGCAAACCAAGATCCTTCCGCAAAATCTTCCATAAAGTGTATGGGCACAGCTAATAGTCATAATTAGTAAAACAATCGATTGAGTCCCCCATTCGGTCTCAAGGATAAATTTACCTCGGAATGGTACGAGAATGTTTCGGGCAGCAATATTAGCGAAAGGCAAGCTGGCACTGCTTTTCATCGATCGAGGGTTGAAAATTAATACAAGTCACTAAATTGAAAACGTTCCACAAAGTTCCTCATGCCCAGGAGTTGTATTGCGATGAATATTTTTTCTTCCAGCAAGATTCTGCTCCATCACACCACTTGCACTTCGTTCTCCAAACGTTTACGTCAAACAATAAAAGTAGCATACTTCCGACCTACGCATAGTGTCCCGGCACAGGCAAAATCAATAAAAGTAAAAAAAAAAATTTTATGCACGGCACCATCTCTTGGCAGGCAAGAAAAAAGCTGAAAAAAAGTTACAAATTTTCTAAAAAACTAATTTTCACTTCGCTGTTCAGATTGGGCATAAAACTTGAGGTCCCTTCATGTACGTACAAATATTATACGCACATCATGAGTGGATGTGAAAAGCTGTGCCTAGGCCAACCACGGGTTTCTGTGCCATTAAAAGAATGAAAGAAGACTTGCTACGGACAAATTTGTTTACCTACTTGCATTAGCTCGTGTGCTAATCAGTAAAATTATCTGGCAATGGATGAAATATACTGAAGTAACCTTCGCCGCATTTAAACCACAGCGAAATATGAAAATGATGTGACAAGCGGATTGTGATTTCAGCGGGTGATTTTTTTTGTGGTCTGAATTTTTAAATTTACCATCATTCATTATCTACACACATTCAGGTGATCCTAAGAACCCTCGGAAAACTACTCCTCTTGAGTTTACCGTTCGTTTTTCAAAGATATAAAAGTCAGTGTAAAAACTTTCAACTTGGTTCTAGGGACACCTTTCAACTAGTAAGTAAGTATATGTATAAATAACCTTAAAGGTCACAATTCATTTTTGGTCATTGCAAAGGTTTTTATTTTTCTGGTGACTTTATTCCACAAAAATTATTCCTAAGTTATACCTTCCTTATTCCTTAAAAGTTGTGATTTTTATTTTCTTTATCTTCCCCATGGCAAAAGCTAACATTGCTGCGCATGACATTGGAAGCATTTCATATTTGACAAGTAACAATTGCGTGATAATTTTTTGTTTTTTAGAATTTATCCATATTATTTATATTGTTACGATTATTTAGTTGCTATTGTTTATTTATTCTTAATAAATAAAAGAGGTTCGATCACTGGATTAAGCATAAAAGTAAATTGAGTAGTTTATTTTAAAAGTGGCATTTGCCACTTTGTTTTTATAGGGATATTTAAGGGTTTGCGTTTTAACATGTTTAAAAATATTGATACCAACCTTCAAGAAGTTTTACTTGTATTTGTTGTCTTCTTTCTTTTAGTGGCAGAACAGCCCATGAGGGCCTTTGCGCATTCACTCATGTTGTGCGTGTTCTACTTATTTATATTTTGTACATGAATGGAATGGACCTACTATTTACTGCCGAATCCAAACGACAAAGTGAAAAAGTACATCAGTTAAAATTAATTGTCGTCATTAATAAGAAAGATTATGGTAAGTCCTAGGAAATAGTATTTTGCTTCAAATTTTTAAAGTAACTGTGGTATATTTGGTGTATATGATGGAGCAAGTCCATCATGTCTTTATATTTTGCTGAAGTAACAGGACGAGAACCAGCGTATAACGGATCAATTTCTAATTTGTGAATAACACTTAAGTCTTCCTCTTTTTGGTGACAAATCTAAAGTTACAAATTCAACTTTTTCATCTAAAGTTCGTTTATAAAACATTTTACAGGAAATGTTATGGTAATATCTTATCCATTGAATATCTAGCCAATTATCTTCGTTTTGGTCTGTATTTATTGTTCTTCTTGAAACAGATTTTTCCAAGGAATGTGTTGAAATAAAATATTTTTCTTCCATTTTATGTACTGTGAAGGATTTTCTGCGGCAGGCAGCTATCACACTATAGTAATCATTTGCAGTATATAAACAGAATTTTTCCTCAAGGCCATTTCTATTACACCAAAGTCACGATCATTAGGTAAGTATGAATGGCCTGAAATTAAAAATTTGTGATCAACAATTTCAATATCGTTTTGTGAAGACTGAACGATTTTGTCTTGTATATGCGTCACTATATGCAATAAATAATATGCTTTTGAGTTTTAACATTGTGAAGATATTTTATACAACACGAAGCAACTTCCTGAGAACGTCTTGATGCAATTGTTACATCGCAAAGATACATGTCAATAATATTGTTATGAAAATTATGGAATCCCAAATTTAACGTATGAAACCGGTATTAAGAAAATACACGTACGAGTATATTTAAGAACAATGGTTATACATTCAATCTTCAATGTAATGGCCATTGCTAGCTAAAAATTTTTCACATCTCTCTGTGAATGCCTCGCCAAAAAAACTGTTCGTTTATTCAGTCAAACCAGTCATCGAGCCATTTCTTCACATTTTCGTACGAATCGAAGTGCTGCTCAGCAAGTGCGTGCCCCATTGATAAAAATAAGTGGTAGTCAGATGGAGCCAAGTCTGGTGAAAAAGCCGCATGTGGGAGGGCTTCCTAGCAGTACGAATTTACCAATTCCCGAGTCTGTTTTGTTCGATGTGATGGTGCATTGTCATCAAGAAAAATTAATTTGTTTTGCCTAGTTTGATATTCTGGACGTTTTTGTCGCAAAGCACTGTTCAAATCGGCCAATTGTTGTTGGTAGCGTTGACCAGTAACTGTTTCACCTGGTTTCAGAAGGTCAAACTGTCGATTTGGCCTGTGTACCGGGCTTAACATATGATCGTTTACGTTTGGGATTCTCAAAATAGATCCATTTTTCATCGCCATTTTTTTACCTGGCGAGCAACATTTCACAGATGGTTTTTCGATTTTCTTGCTGTCTTTCAGTCAATTCATGCGGCACCAATTTCGTCTTTAAGAGCATCAACCGTTGCTGGATGGTTATCGTAACACTTATCTTTAATGGCTCCCCCCCAATTAATAGTCCAACGGAGTCAACTCGCAACAGCGTGGCGGACAATGCACATAATCAAAACAGCTAATAACGGCATTTTCAAACTTCCACGCAAAAGACACTGCTTCTAAAATTATTCTAAAATATGCCACAAATAATCGGATAATAATTGTACGGTAGCGCACCCCATTCACTGTAAGACATCTCTTTTCTCTGAGCAACAGACATTTTTTCACTGTAGCTAATATAAAACAAATTTTCCGTAATAATATGAATGACATTTGCGTTGCCACACTCAAAATAACCGCTAGTTCAAATTGAAAATGTTTGATGGACCACCCTTCATAAGCATTCATGCGAATGCTGTTGTTCTGGAAATATCGTCACAATATTAATGAGAAATAACTTTACATAAGATACAGGTTGTATGAAGGTTGTAGGTAGGGTTGCCCAAGTTTTTCGGGATGTCCCGGAATTGAAGAAATTTTTGTGAGTCCCGGAGAGAATATCTGTGAGACGCAGAATGTCTCGCAATACAGATGTTTCACTGATGGTAGTTAGTCGTTGTGGCGTAGTGGTAGTGCGTTGGACTGTTACGCAGAGTGTCGGCGGTTCAAATCTCAGCACAGGCGAAATCAAAAGGAAGAACAAATATTTTTTCTACACGACACCACCTTTTGGGCAAGCAATGGCAAACTTACAAGAGTAAAAATTTCCTATGAAAAGGTCGCTTCCATTCACGTATGTACATAAAAATATAACACGCACAACATGAGTGGATGCGAAATCTTCGGCCTAGGATGTTGGGCCATTAAAGGAAAGAAAGATAGTTGTGGGTGAGAACGAGTATGTATTATTTAACATTTTTATTTACGAGACAAAGTTGTTCGACATGAAAAGCTGAACATTTTACGTTTTTACAACAACCCTTCACTCTCTCTTAATACTTTATTGTTAACGGGCCTTTAATACATGTGCCATGGACCACCCTTCAGAACAATTTTGAGGCAAGTAATTGGGTTATGTGTTTGTTCTTTCCGTTATTATGAGAAGCATTTTGCCATTATTCCATTTTTAGACAGATTTATTTCAGAAAAAAAAAACCGGAAGCATGGAGAAAAAAAAGGGGAAGGAGTGTTAGTTTAAAAGTAAAAAATTATTGCTGAAAGTATCGAGAAACTTTTGCATTCATTCCTTCTTCATTGATTACAAAAAATTATTTAACGTCAATTCTGAAAAAATCACGTGTATGTCAGTTTTAAAAATGTTAGTAAGTATTTTTAGGCCATGTCCCATATTTTTATCAGCGCAGTCCCTAAAATCACCGTTTTGGAGTTGGGAACGCTAATTGTAGGCTTGGTAGAACGTAAAACTGTAGATTAAAATAAATTTCTTATTCATTTACAAAAGTAATACTTTTCATTTCTAATGAAAACCGTTAACCTACGTGTCTGAAGGAAAAAATACAGCAATCACCGGTCGATTTAACCTTGCTTAATTGCCTTTCTCTTTTAAATATTACGTTTTTAGTGCAAAATGTATGTAGGTTCTGAAATTGGAATTCCCGATTATTCGAACCATAAATTGAACATTTTTATTGATGCAATAGAGCGGGGATTACTGTATAATAATAACAGTTTTGATATCAAAAAGTAAAAACTGCGTTTTTCCGGACATATAAGTAGTAGGAGAAGAAGTAGGAAACACTTTAGCGTATAAACAGACGCGTTTCAATGCTTTTATAGTATGTATGTATGTCAAAATCACTTCTCATGCGTATATCTCGACCGCTGGGTTCATTGATGCTCTGTATGCACCGTCCGTTCGGTTAGTATATGAGTATACATACTTGTACTCACCCGTCCATGTACAACTTGTTACTTTTATGTTTGATATGCTGGAATAATTTCCAATCAAGCGTGTAATTTTATATGGCATTCTTGAAAAAACGTCAACACGGATTAGTTGAACAGTTAAAATGTTCTTGTACGAAGGGTTTTAATAAAATAGAAGAGCACATGCACGAAACGGAAAGCATGAAGAATATGTATACACAAACAGAAATAAATTAAAGAAATAAAATCATAACAAAATTGTTTTCTTTATTTTTTTGACTTTTGAGAGGTTCAAAAATCTGTAATGTAGAAAAAAATTTACTAAAAGAGATTGACCACCCCATATAAGACGCTTATAGCTTTACATATGTATGTAAATATACCATATGTATATGGGGCAATCCAAGCCAATAAAACCTATTGTCAACATTTTCCTTTTCGATTTGGCTGAAACTTAGATATCTTTTTAAGTATATTCTGCGAGAATGTATTCATGGATTGTTTTAAATTTGTTTTTTTTTATAAGTTTTGGAAAATTTAGATATTTTGTTTTTCAAATGCTTTTTTCGGGCTTAAACGGGCGGAAGCATGAAAGACTCTGAGAGAGAAACAGGTAGAAAAGTAAGGCAGTGAGAATGAGACAGAAGTTTTTCATCTATTTCTTACTACCATACGTTTCCCGTCTCTCTCGCACAGTCCTTCTTGCCTACGCTCGTGCAAACAGCATTTTTTAAGATATTGGGCCATATAAAAATTATCTCCGGTTGCTACCCACAGATCTATCATGTGGTTGATGTGAGGTATCTCCGCTATCTCCTGACTTGCATGTCGATCTTGCTCCACCAGTTGCAAAATTTAATCGGCTTTTTCAGTGAATTTCAGTCCATCTTTTAGTGCATCTTTGATATCGGAATTTTCGGAACGGAATCGTGCAAACCACTCCTGGGTCCGGCGTTTACTCACAGCATCCTCACCGTAAACCGGAACCTGAGTTTTCAAAGGCGGTCAAACAATTGATCTATTGAATAAGAAGTTCGGTAATCTTGAAAATTGGTCCGGTCGAATTGCCACCTCTCTCATGCAATTTAACACCGTTGGATTTCTTTTTAGTGGGATACGTAAAGTCGTTGTTTTATGCCAACAAGCCAATAACGTTAGATGAGCTCTGGAACAATATCGAACACGACATTGCTAACTTTCCGGTTGATATGTGTGGAAGTTTTTTTTTTTATTGATTCATTCAACACACAGGGAATGCAGAGCATTGTGTTGAATGGACGGAAGATTGATAGGTGGGAGGACGATTGTTAGACGGAATGCAATAACACTTTACACCGATAAAGACATAGACTGACATTGTGGCAAGTATTATGCCTTTACCACAATGAACTTCAGTTTTATCAGTGTAGACTATGACCGCATGTAGCGCCAAAGGCAAAGCTTTTAGCAACCACTCATGTTGTGCGTGTTATATTTGTACATGAATGGAAGGGACCTAGAGTTTTATGCCGAATCCGAACGGCGAAGTGAAAAGCTTTTCATAGGAAATTTTTACTCTTGTAAGTTTGCCATTGCCTGCCAAGACGTGGTGCCGTGTATAAATTTTGATGTTGTTGCTTTGTTTTTAACTTTTTTTTATTTTGCCTGTGCCGAGATTCGAACCCCTGACACTCTGCGTAACATTGCGATATCGAATTCCATGCTTAAATGTAACATGTGTACTACACCTAGAATAAATTTCCGCCAAATATCTTTACTTAAATACAAAATTGATATGTCCCTATCAAAAAAATTTTATATCTCTAGATGGATTTTCCATTTCAAATGCAAAATAATTAAATTTACTCTTTTTAGTTAATTTTCAAAGCACTAAGGGGTTCCTAAGATGAACATCCTCGTTATCCCCTATACAATTTTGTATAAGAGTGAATGTTCTATGGAAATATTTTATTTTGTCGCAAAATTCATGGAGTGATTATTTAGTAAACAATTTGACTAAGTTTGCTATGTTTGTTCATTTTTCTGATAGATGAACTCACACCATCTTTCTCCAAGTACCCAAGATGCTAGCTATTGATCATCATCTATGGCATTAGCTACACACTTTTACAAACTCGTTTTAGGACTTATTTGCCAGAAAATCAATAACACCTTGATAATCTTAATTTGATTTTTTCGATAGATTGGTAAATTCCACAAGTTTCATTCAAGCATAAATTTCGAACGAAATTGTTGTATTAATTTCCTAACGAGTATACAGGTCAATAGCCAGCAACAGTAAATACGATGAGAAAAAAGGAAAAAAGCCTTCTTTAAATACATTTACATGCATAACTTCGTACACTGTTGAAAAACAATTGCGAAATACACAAAATTTTTTTACCCTTCATCACTTACTATTCATCTCGTCGCTTATACATCTTCGAACAATAAGGGTCAATCCAGTCCAATCCACACATAGACAACTTAATATGATGCATCGTATGAGCTTAACACAAAGCACAAAAAGGGATGGCTGCATATCGCTGCGTTAATTTGCTAAAGCCCTAACTTAAAATTTTTCAAAATATAGTTTTCAGTGTATTAAGCGTATTCATCTGCATGTGAAGCCATACGCCAAAAACTTAGGTCCTTTTCTTTATCTTACACTTTTAATAAAAAAAATTTTAATACAATAATGAAGATATCTAAGCTTCAAAATGTTTTATGCTTCTCTTAAAAAATTTGAAAAATTTTTTTTAGGGCTTTAGCAAATGCGTGATACAGCTACAAAATAAGAATAAAGCGTAAATTGCTGCCGAATATATGATTAAGTCCTATCTCTCTTCAATATCTTATCGATAGCATTAAATCGTTTCAATGAAATGATTAAAGTTTTCAAGTGTACCAAAATAAAACAATAAAAATAAATAAAAAAGAGTTAAAAACAATTGTGGGAGTAGTGTTTAAATGAAGCACCTGAAAAAGAGAACAAACAACTTATAATATTATATTACACTAAAACCACGAAATTCATTCTAAGTGATATGTGAAAAATTGATATAGAATTTTCGCTTTCGATGAAAATGTACAATTTGTGATTCAATTAAGTGGGGAATAATTTGATTACATTTTTAAGTAAAAACGTAATATTTCAAGGGCGGTTTAATAAATATTAACGGTTCCCCATTAAGCGATTTAATTAATCACTGATTTCTGTATTCCAAAAAGCAAATTGACGTTTTAAACATACAGTATACGTATGTATATGTATATGTATTTCCCATATGAAAACGTTGACAACGAACCTGGAAATACCGCATTTTTATTTAGTCGGAGATTTCTTAATATGCAAAAATCCGATTTTAACCGCTGCTTATTGAATACGCATCAATCCCATAAAAGTGGAGTTTTAAAATTTTAATATACCGGAACAATTAATTTAGGTAGAAAATTGTATTCCTACTTATTTATAAAAATTAAATAATTCGAAATCAAAGCTTTACGATTAGATATGGAGTGGGGCAGGATTGATGTAGACCTTCAATATCACGAAAAATGAGCCATTGTAAGTATTGTACTTTGCCTATATAGAGGAAAAATAGTTGATAAGAGAAAAGAAGAAAAAGAAAGGGAGAGAAGAATTTTCCACCCCACAAAATTTCTTGGTCTATTGAAGAAACCTAAGAAGATTGGGTAGAAGAATAAAGTGAGCAGAACTCATCCCGAAGACGGCGCAAAGTAGCATTCTTCTTCTCGCAATGGCGGGAAAATAACAGCAAAAATTGCATTTTGTTCTCACGGCCCTCCTGCAAGCAATAACAATCTCGTTATAAGTCTTTTTCAAAAAAGCTTATCATGCTTGACTTGTGTTCGCACCTGAGAGAAGCACAATTCCGTTCCTTATTTCTCTTGGCGGTAAAAGGTTAAGTGACCTCCTGCGAGCAATAAGCCTATAAACGTTATGGTAACACTCTTCTTAGCAGTTTCACACTTCAAGCTCTATCCTTCACGCCGAAATTCAATTTATCAAGACACGACTTTGTGGGCCTTTGTTCCTCCCTGGAACAATATATCGACATTATCTACGATGCAAAGCCAATAGAAAAGCACACTGTTTTATTTATATTTTGAGTTTCTCCACAAAATACTCTTCCATTCCGAAGTCAGTCTCAAATTTAAAGCAATTTCATCGTCTATTTCGATACAGTTGTTATGAAATTTTTTTCCGCATATTACACAATTTATTTGTGAATTAGTTTCAATAACTTTGGAGCAATTATAGAAATTATTTCTACAGACCGACATTTTCACCTCTTTCGTATAACGCAGTTGTCACAAATTACTATATTCATTTTAGTTCTATTCTACACCCTACGCTTTTTACCATTTTTCTTCTTTTCTTTTGAATATCAATTCGGTGGATCCCTTTTCCTTTTATACATTTTTCTATTGTAAATTTAATCTTCCATATTTTTTCAATAAAATATCTTTGCAAATATTAAACCCGATTTCCTCGCGTTTTAATTACAATTTGACATCGCTTCTTTTCCATATTTTATTTTAACTAACTCACCCCGGAGTTATTCAAGCAAAAACAAATATAGAAAAATCTCTACAGAAGTTATTATTAAAAATTTCCATATTTTGCTTTCAGATACAACCGGGCTACAAAAGTTTGGGAGCATCATATTTGTACTTCGTTCCAGCTGGCCTTTAAGAAAGATGAAAGTTGGCTTAAAAATATTTCTTAATTCTGACGTAGCGGCAAATAGGCAAATACAATTTTTGTCAAGCCATAGGGGGAAGAAGGGTCTGTGAGACTTAAAATTTAGAAACTAGCCTAATTTGAAATTGGCCTACAGGAAAATGTCTAGTTATCAAAGGGTTAAGCTTAACTTACTATTTTGTTGTGACGGTATGGTCTCAAATAACCGATATAAGGAAAATATGCAATTTTTGACTTCGAAAATAATGTTTTTTTACTACGTGATGTTTTCATCTAGTTTTGTTTGGTTACACATTTGATTATTTTATTCTGTAGAAGGTTCATGCCAGTAGCACAACCAATAAAATCCAACTGGGTTTGAAAAGATGATCAGAATTATAAATACAATAATTCATTCAAGAACTAAAAAATCGTTTAATTCGAGGTATTTTTATGTTATTGTAGAAAGTGCTTTCAGTCGTACCCGAACAAAGTTTCCAACTACTTAGTTTTCTTTTCTTAATTATGCGCTCCGGCGTCTGTACATATACGTATACATTTGTGTATTTTCCAGTTACCGCCAAGTAATAACCAAAATTTCACGCTTTAGGTATGTGTTAAAAAAAATCAAAAAAAAAGTTGAATACTTTATTTTGCTCACTCATCTAGAGTCTATCATTGTGACAGCTGTCAAAAAGTGAAGAAAAAGGTCGCGCGGACCATCAAATGTTGTCAGAATTTTATATTTCAAAGAAACGGTTGCAGGTATGTAACCTCAAAATACGTCTTAAGATATAAAAGATATAAAATTGACATTTTTAGTAAAGCCAACATGTCAATTTTTCTATTGATACCTTTTATCGTTTCACTGGCAACTACTTACTATTATTCTCTGTTCCTTCCTATAATACCTGCCTTCACATTTTCTTTTCCATTTATCTACATGTTCATATTTGTATAGTTTTTCGTTGCCGTCATCTCTTTTGTACCGGATGGTTACTTTCATACACTTGTATGTATTCAAATCAATTTTTAATTTACTTAAGTGTCGTCCAATGTCGTAAGAAGATGTACAGCAAGAGTATTTTCTGGTTGCGTATGTGAAAAAGGCTATTGCTGAGTATGTATTGTGCACATTGTTTGGGCCACAATTGAAAATATCAACTTCATAACAGAAAAACACCGAATAGAGTTAGCTTCGTGCATGTGGTGCGTGACAAACAGTACCCTTGACAATACCTAGTTAGATTGATATAGTTCTTAAACGCAGATAAAGATGTCAAAATCTTTTCAAAAATATTTAAGTTTCGATATCTTATTCCTGTATTATTCTTCTCATTCAACATTTTCGTGTACATAAGTACATGTGTACCTAAATATGTACATGCATACAAGTGGATGTGTCGAAAATTGGCTATAAATGAATTTGTTCTTCTCTTAAATAGTTTGATTTGCTTCTTTTTTCCTAATTAATTTAGTTTTGTTTCATTGATTGAAAATATTCAGTTGGAAATACATATGTACATAAAATCACATGCATATGCACCTTAGATATGGAATTGTGTTGTATGAAGATTCTTAAAATTGAGATTTGGATACGGGTTCCATCTTTAATTTTGTGAGGTTCGATAAAATGATTTTATTTTAATTTTTTGTATTGATACGTTCAACACACAAGGTTTACGCCTATGAATGCAGAGCATTGTGTTGATTGGAAAGAAGATTGAAAGGTGGGAGGAAGAAGGAGGGAGAATGAGAGAGGGAATGCAATCACACGACACAGATAAAGAGATGGACAGCCATTGCTATAAGTGTTATGCCTTTACCTCAATGAGTTTTATCATAATAAGTTTTATCAATGTCGCCTATGACCCCAAGTAGCGCCAAAGGCTGAGCTTTCCGCAGTAAATTAGAGGGATGGTGGGATAAGGATAAGTGGCATCGTATCGAGGTCAAAGTTCAAAACTAGCTAGGAAATTCGACAAATGGTGAGTGTTAAAATGTAAAACCACTAACCCCTCAATCGCCAAAATTTTTCCCCAACATACCTACCATCCATCTCCAACCCTTAAGGGAGCCCCCATACTAAACATATTTTGTTATGAAAGAGGTTCCCCGTGCTTCCACGATGATCCTAAAGGGGCAAAATCTTAGAACGACCTTAATTAATTCTCACTCGACAATATTTTTCTACAATATAATTATTTTATGAAAATCGACCAGTCATATGACAGCTGGTCAGAAGTCGCTGTTAATTTTCTTTTTGCACTCTTCAACATTTTCCCGGTACATACTTATCTTTCATCTCCAACCCATTGTTACTACGCCAAACAGTGAAAAGGCGCATCGTTTCTTTTCTTTTCTTTTTTTATTAATATATAATATAATATAGGGGTGTACCCCTATGAATGCAGAGCATTGTGTTGAATGGAAAGAAGATTGATAGGTGGGAGGAAGAATGAGGGTGAATGAGAGAGCGAATGCAATCACAGAGGATACGGATAAAGAGATAGACAGCCATTGTGGCAAGTGTTATGCCTTTACCACAATGAACTTCAGTTCTATCAGTGTCGACTATGACCGCAAGTAGCGCCAAAGGCCAAGCTTTTCGCTACCACTCATGTTGTGCGTGTTATATTTGTACATGAATGGAAGGGACCTACAGTTTTATGCAGAATCCGAACGGCGAAGTGAAAAGCTTTTCATAGACAATTTTAACTATTGTAAGTTTGCCATTGCCTGCCGAGAGGTGGTGCCGTGTATAAATTTTGATGTTGTTGGTTTTTTTTTTTTTTTATATTATTTTATTTTTTATTTTTTATTTTTTTTGTTTTTTTTTTTTTTTTTTTAATTTGCCGAGATTAGAACCCTCTGCGTAGCAGTCCAACGCACTACCGCTACGCTACAGCGACCACAAAAAGCGTTAACTTAACCCAGTGATTATTATTATAATGCAGAATGGGAGAACTTACTCGTACTCCAATTTGTCAAACATATTACAGAGTTACTTCTCCTGAGAAGATACGAGTATGTACCTGCAGAATTGAGATGTTCGATGGCAATTATTTAATTATCATACAAAAAGCTGTAATAGAAAGATGACTTATGGGACCCAAGTGCAACATGCAGCGACCAAAGTACCATAGATTCGCTTAATATACATATATATATTTTTTCAACTCTCCTCTTGCCTTAGGGCATTCCACCTGACTTTATTTTGTACAGTGGTTTTAATGATTTACCAGGTAGTGTTTTTTCGCTTATATTGTATAGGTAGTTTGTGTTGAATGGAATCTTCACGTGTTCTTTGGTGGCTTACGGCCCACAGTGGAGCGTTTTACACAAGCTAGATGTGATAAATTATTTTATCGACGCAAGTCATTCTCTTAGTCATATCTGACAAAAATATATACAATTATGGCTATTTTAACTATTAACAAAGAATATCTGGCCCATTTTTCGTAAATTGCTGTACAGTGATGGACAACAGTGTTCTTACGAATACATAGCCAAACATGTCGACAAATCGAAAAACAAAAGCTCAGTTTCTACCAATATAGATAAGTGGAAAAGTAAACAAGTTTTGAAATATAGATAATATCTTCTAGCCCCGCATAGGTATTGAAAATTATGATAATTTTACCATAACTTTTGATTTTTCAAAAATGTTGTAGCCTGAGTTGTTTATTGTTCATAGCTTTTTCATTGCCTCTAATAAACGGGAAACTACATGCAAAACATATATTGGTTATTTACATATTTGTGGCAGTTATTTATGTACCTGTCCGTACTACCAACTACACCCGAAATTGGTAAGGCCAAGTACAGTTAGGTGCCCCTGTACATGGTCTTTCCAACGGAGATTAGCACGTCCTCTTCTGCGCGTTTCTCCACCGTGACTCGAACAAACAACGCTTTTAGCGCGATATTCCATTCGCTCAACATGACCCAGCCAGTGGAGCCGCTGAATTTGTGTGCGCTTAAGTTTATCAGTGTCGGTGTACACCTCATGGTCTCATCGTAGTCCAAGCATATGCGGATGCTCGTAGCTCATGCTGTCGAAGGCGCCTTTATAATCGGCGGCTATATGATGAGTGTCGATTGTTCTCCTCGGGTCTTTTCTAAAGCCACACTGATAAGGTCAAATCAGTTTGTAGACAACGGGCTTCAGTCTTTCACATAGTACGCTGGATAGAACCTTATATGTAATATTAAGAATGCTTATCACACCGTAGTTGGCGCAAATCGTGGAATCACCTTTCTTGTGGATTGGCCAGAGTACGCTGAGGTTCCAATCACTTGGTATACTTTCATCCGATATTTGTGTGTGAACCATAAAAAAACGAGGTTTAATTTGACATTTCTCTCCAAAAACTTTCGCAGCGAGGTCTTACTTCAACAATTGCTGTAACTGTAACTTCTGTAACTGTAATAGTAACTGATTTGATTTGCTTCGCCGAAATGAAAACAAAGCAACAGTCGAACGCGCACGAATGAAAGCCGCACGAAGAAGCTTACAGTATATGTGTGTCGGCGTTACGAAACCAGAAATTTTTTGCCTATAAACGCTTGTTATGAGAATTAAATAAGTGCGCATCGCTGAAGTAGATATTACACCTATTTAAAAAATCCACATTTCATGACGTAACAAAAATAACGCTCTATAAGTTCCTTATCCTTCCCGTCCTAATATATGGTTTAGAGTAGTGGACATTGACCACCAATGGTGAGAGGCTGTTAGGAGCTTTCGAGAGTTCAGCACATTAAAGTGTAGCAGCTTCGCTGGCTGGTTCATGTTGAGCGAATGGAAGAAGACGCTCCGACTATGGCGCCAGCGCGCGCATAGTAGAGGCAAGTGGCGAAGTTTTACTGTGGTGGCCAGGACCGATGATCGGTTTCAGTGCCAGATATGTAAGTAAATGGCAAAAATCTATATTTTGTAAGTAATTAATATCTTTAAAATTTAAAATATTATTACAACAACTTTATAAAAGATACATAAATAATTTTTATTTTATTTTTAAGTTGCATTAAATATAAGTGCGTATTGGTTTCCATATGAACTTAATTGCAATTAGATACATAACCGCTAATTACGGTTAGTTCACTAGAAACTTTTTTAAGGTCAATGGACACCTGTTAATACCTAACAATAGTGTGCGACGTCTGCTTTCTTGTGGGTTGTTGTGATGATGTTCGGTTTCTTTAGGGTAGCTTACAAGGTTCCAATGATCAACATTGCTTATTGATTTTGGTCAGAATATTCTGCATATTCCGCGGATATTTTTTGATGAATACTTGTAGTTTCTGGGTCATATTGTGTGAAAATAACAAAGTTTAATTCCCATATGTGAGGTTTAACTTTACACAAGCATTGAATATTAAAATTTTTTTTCTTCTGAAAATTTCCGAACTTTTCCATACAGGCTATCGTCCGTACGCAGCTCTGGCTCTGGGCTGTGGTCATTATTCTGCCTAGGAAGCAGAATTTTTCCACGTATAGGCTAGTGCTCGATTATAACATTTTTGACTCTCATGCTTTTAGTTTTCTTCTTCTCGAGATTAACGTAAAGTGATCTCCTTAAAAGTGTTATTACTTTTCGCAAACAAAGTAAAGTACTTTACTTTTCGCAAAGTAAGTAAAGTAAGTAAAGTTGAATTCCTTAAACACTATTAATTAAATAGAAAATTACGAATTATTTAATAAAATTTTTTTATTAGTTTATGTTATTTTACATATGTATGGATGTATGTATGTATGTATGTCTACATCACCTCTAACCTCATATCAGTGTTAATATTATTAATGATGCTCTTAACAGCTAAAATCGTTAACAAATAACAAAACACACATTGTACACACATTATTACACGACGAACAATGTAGAAAACTGTAAGTACATGTATTTAAACAATTGAATGAATGGCAACATGAATGGCAACACGAATGGCAGAATGAATGGCAGTATTGACAATTGATTGTGATATTTACTACATACAGAAAAAAAGAAATAAACGCGGCCGGCATATTAGTTGGAAAATTGTATTGAAAAATGTGTGATGACAACACAAAAACAAATCAACACCAAAAAAAAAAAATGCATTCACTCATGCGTACATGTACTACACACACGCGCGTATGTTGTGCGATTATCTACATGGAAAAAAATATGTGGGTATTTGCAAAATTTCGTCTCAATGCTATGAAACAGTTTTCTTAGATATGGTATAGTTTTAAGGACACAAACGGTTTAAAAGATATCTCAAAAAAAAATTTTGGTATCACTTTGTTTTTACAATTGTAGGTACTATATATATATATATATATATATATATATATATATATTAGGAAAATTGGAGTCCTTGGGTATTTAAAGGATAAGCATTTAAAATAATAATTTCAAGTTCTTTCATTAAATTAATTTAATAAATTTTTACTTGATTGAGGGAAGTTTTGTATGAATTTAAAATAATTTTCCTTAACTTGAAGAGAATTCTTAATTAAAAAAATTCTACTTAATTTACTTTACTTGATTTCTTGTTTTCAATAACCTTTCACTTGATTTCAATATATTTTTACTTGAAGAAAATCTAATTCGGTTTACATTACAAATTACTTTTTAAAAAGGTAGATGTACAACCAGAATACTCGCTCATAATGTACCTGTCATTATTAGATCACAAAAAAACAAACAAAAACAAAAATTGTTGCTGTTCCCTACTAACAAAATTGTTGATTTTGTTGAAAATTTTCAAAAAAGTAAAATAAATATGTCAGATATCTTGTATTTTTTTTAAAACGATGTCATGACAGGGGTTATAAAATTCACTTGTACGTATGTATGTTGATTCACAGTGTATATGAACTCGTTGCATCACACTTATCCATACCTAACAAACTAATTTGTACCGATCTGGATCTACTTTGTCCGATCTGGATCAAGCTGAAGATGAGCACGGAAAAAGAAAATTCAGCAAGAGGGTTCAATAAAAAAATGGGGGACCAAAAACATGGAAGGAGGTACAAAGTTAAAAAAATTTCATATTATACATATATGAGATTAGGGAAAGTAAAAATAATTGAGGTTGGTCTTACATTTTGACTCTTCACTGTAGGGTGACTCGTCGTTTTTCATAAAAATTTCAACTTTGTATAAGAGCTCCCTTAAGGGTTGGAAATGGGGGTTAAGTATATTGAAGACAAATTTTGAGGCTCTAAGAGGCACAGACTAGCTGGGGCATAATTTTTCGATTTTCATCACATATTTTTTAACTGATTCAATCAGTTTGAAAAACGAAAGTAAGCAAAATGACAGAAATCTTGCTCTTAACGAGTAACGTGATTGCTTTTCCCTCTATATTTTTCGCGTCGAAAAATTCGAATTCCCGCCCGGATGAATAACGTGATTGATCTTTAAAAATTTAAATAAATTTTTTGGAAAGGTATCATTGTTTTTTTAAAAGTAATTTTTATTAGTTTTCCAAACCCTAGGTGGCAAATTGCGTTAGATGCAGATGTGTGAAAGAAAAGTGTTAAATTGGATAGAAATTCTTACCTAAGTTAAAATACAATTTAAATCGAAAATATTCTCAAATCAAAAATCTAAATTTTGAAGTCTAATTGATAATAATATTTTTGACATACTTTACAGAAATCACATGGTCTGTAGTTGTATCTCTTCCCCTTCATCTTCATTGTTATTTTCCTTTACACTCTTTCCGTAAATTTAACCGCTTCTAATGCTAATGACCCACAAGTTCGTCCCAGTTTATTTTTGCAGAATTTTTTGGCCTCTGACCACGAATCAGTAAAAAAAAATATATTTTTCTGGTCACGTTAGGTTTGTTGCCGTTTTTGTTTTTGAAAATTTTGTTTTTCTATAAAAATTAGGCAATTTCAGGAATTTTTGATGAAATAAAAATTTATTAAATTTAAATTTTTCGTGTATATTTAGATTCGTGTATATGTAGATTTTCGTTTTTGAAATTTGATCATGAATGAAAAATTGATAAATTATAAAGGATTATGCAATTATAGTAATTTTAGAAAATTCACTTCAAGTAAATAAAAATAATTGCGTTTAAAATTTTTAATAAATTTAATCAATAAAATAAAAATTCGTTTTTTATCCAAAAATCTAAAATTTAAAAAAAAAAATTTAATAATCAAATTAAGAAAGACAGATACATATTTTATCCTTATCAAAATTTTAAAAACGAAGATTCACTATGTATATATGAAACCTGACGTGCCAAAGTACTTCAGAAAAACCGGGCCACAACTCAGTTACTGTTTTAAAGTCCCATTTTCTTGTATAGTGTAATTTTTTTTTAAATGTTTCACACTTTATTGTTTTCGAAAGAATCTATATTTAAAAAAGGTATTATATTTTAAATTAATTTTTTTTTAATCATTTCCAACTTAGTCCCAGACAAAAATTAAAAATTGTGAATGGAGAATTGCTTAGTTGCTTTCTTTTAAAATCCGAAATTCACGTCACAAAATGTAAAGCACAGTGTATTACGATAATTTTACTATCTACATAAATATTTTGGAATTTCTGAAACTTATTCTTTCCGTGTATGCGATTTAGTAGGGTGAAGGGACAAGCAATCCTATAAGCTCTGTGTTTAGTATATTACTTGAGTGCGCATGTGAACGTATGTGTGTATGTATGAACGTAAGTATGAAAATGCGCAAAAGCGACCGAAATTATTTTATTACAAATAATTTTTCCCGATTTTTTTTCTTATTTTTATAATATTCCCTTCATTCGGCAGACATAACAAATCAAAATTTGAGTATGTTCGCGTACAATAGAAAACATTTGTATTTTTTCGGCTTTTGTTTAATTGTAATTGAAAAGGATACAATGCAACCAAAAGCAAGAAGAACAACACTACATTTGTACAATTTTGGCGCATGTAATATGTTTGGGAATATGGGAAAAATTCTGTAGTTATAAATGGTATTTCTTCTCATAAAAAAAAATAAAAAACTACTACATCAAGCCACACACAAACACAAATGAAAAGTGAAAAGTAAAGGTGGAAAATTTATTTTGTATTTCAAACAAAAGAACTTAAAGTAAAAGTACTTACCCACACAGCAGAATAGCGCTCTCTACAAGGATGCAAAACAATATATATATAATGTATTTATGGTCAAACATATTTAACACCCTATATTCAGTACATGATGCACGGTAGTATAGGTAAGCAAAAGAAACGAATGAAGCTTTGGTCGAATCTAAAATGTGGTACTCTTTTTAGTAAAAACCATGTCTAAGCAGCTTTTTGGATATTTAATAAAAATTTTTTTATTAAATATTAAACTACATACTTGTTTTGAAAACAAGTATGCGATTGAAAGTTATCATGTGTTATTTATTCTCTCACAACATAGCAGCAATTATCAGCTGTCTTGTAATTGCATGGATGAAAATGTACATATTATGGCTCACATTTATATTAAACGAGAAACGTAATTAAGGGGGGTTTTAAGTTCAAAATATACTACATATATTCTGAATTCTTCGTGCAAACTTATCTGGTTTGTGTAAATAATTTTGATTTACGAGCTCATAAAATTTATTCGGTTTACGCGTTTCGCAAAGTTTTTGCACTTTTGCAGGAATACAATAATAATAATAGGGAGAACTACGGATAGAAAGTGTTTTATACGAAAACGTAGGACTGTCTCAATTGTCGTAAGTTCTCAAATTTTTCATAAAAACCCTGCAACAATTGTGCACCTCCAATCATATCCATTTAATAAAGGAAAGAAATTTGCTTGGCATACAATTGACATTTTTTAAATGTTTTTATAGAATCCCTTTAAATGCTTTCTATTTGTTTTATTAATCCATTAATAATAGAGTTGATGTCGTCTAAAATAACTTTAAATAAAAATATTAAATTAAATGTACACATTTTTAAAAAGCTTGAAAACCCGGCGGATACTGGTTTAAAAATACGAATTAGCTTCTGAAAATTATTTACTTTACACGGTTTTTTTTATTATCTGATATGATTACCTTTAGGTGATTCACAGGTGTCGTATTCAGTGTCATATCCTCTCAATTGTCGTAAGTTCTCAAATTTTTCATACAAAATTTTACATTATAACAAAAAATATTTTTCAAATTAAGCCTTTTTTACATCTGCCTGACGTTAATGTAGGCTCATGTGCTCTATCGTGACACTAACAGTAAAGCCACCGCGACATTTATGGAACAAATTGTAAACAACTGTCAAAATTTATCATTAATTAAAAAGTTGAGTTTAAATGCGGTAATGAGGAAATTGATAGAGTTCATTACTTACAGAAGCTTCTAGTTTAACTTCGCTCTCAAACACAGCCGCACGCAAACGTATGTTATTGAGTTCCACCTTAAATCGTACTCTGCGTGAATCTTCCAGTTACATAATACCATATAAGTCAAGTTAGAAATGAAAACAATTTTTTGTTATTAAACCACAAATAAAGTCTGTATAAACCACTGGTTTGAAAAATGCTTTAAGTTTTCAGTAACTACAACGTGGTTAAAGATTCATATTAAAAAGGTGTATTTATCTACTTATGGAGAATAATTTTTAAAAAATGTCAGTGCGAATTAGTATAACTCTAATAAATTTTATATTTTACGCATTGCTACAACAACAACAACAAACCACATTTGTACAAATCCCGTTCTTAATTAGGGTAACTTGGTATTTATTTATTTGGTCTTTTCAGAGACTAATTTGTTGTTTTGGACCAGTATGCAGCTCTCTCTTTCATTAAAATGTAATGTTGATATTCTTCTATTTCCACAATTATTGCAATTAATAAATCCTCAATCTCAATCGCCCCTTAAAGCAACTGCATCCTCCGTTAATTTTCACTCTCCAAAATTTTTCTTCAATATACTTAACCTCAATTTCCAACCCTTAAGGGAGCTCTTATACAAAGTTGGCACGTTATGAATGACTCACTCAATAAAGATCTCAAGTCAATCTCCGAGTGGGGTCTTACGAATAGAGTAGAGTTCAATGTGCGTAAAACCCAATATTATGACCCTTGCAAGTTCAAAGCAAACGTTCATAACTACTTCTCCCTCCTTTTTCCTCCCACCTATCAATCTTGCAAATTTTTCCAACCATAACCCATTTTTTTCTGCAATATTTTCATAGAAAGTTACCGCTTCACACACACACCCTTCTAAGACTTTTTTAAGATATTTCACTTCAAGGTATAGCTGAATAGTGGTGATTTTTCTGAGTATTGGCATAATGAGACCCTCAATTTTCCTTTGAAATAATACAGTAATAATACAGTTCCTGGTGAAAATAATACAGTAATATAGGATTAATTGAACCCCGCGTTTCCCCGTAGAAATATTATGTTCTTAGTTCAAAAACATACTCAAATTACTCGATTCGGTTGATTTAACCATGTACATTTTCATCGATGCAATTAACGGGTATTACTGTAACATCAGTCTTAAGAGGGTTAACCGATAGCTCAAAAGTCAATCATATTCAGAGCAGTTTGGGCTGGGCTTTTCTACAAGCATACGCTAGTGAATTGCTCGTCATTAAACAGGCAACATCGTCGGCATAAGCCTGTGTGTAGGTGTCCGACTCATTTAGTACTCATCAGTAGACACCCAAGCAGCGGAGAGAGGACCCACCTAAGGGACATCCTCGATTCTTGCCGCTAGCTATAGATTGGCCAGAATCGTAGCTACTACTATTACGGCACAATCGCTCATTAAGATCCAAAGGGATCAATTAGAAATTTGAATTTAAAAAATGTTCTATATCTGCAGTAATACCCGCTTAATTACATCGATGAAAATGTACAATTAATGGTTCAATTAAAAGGGGAATGCAATTAACCGAGTAATTTGAATACATTTTGAAATATATGGCTACTTAAGGTGCACAATGTAGGGTACACATAAAAGAAAAATAAAAGTAAGAAGGGAAAAGGTGAAAAAATACATAAATTTCGTCATGGTTGTTATTATCATTGTTAGAATATTATTTCAATTACTTTCTGTTTGTATTGTTGACCATAATACGCTACGCTCCACAGCCAAAGTATCTACCAACATTTTAATTAAAAAACCAAAAATATAGGACCTACTTATGTTTTGTGAATGAATAGAAATTTGCTAAAATTATTATTGCTACTTAAGTTGCAGACCCGCCTGAGTTCAACGTGTGACAAATATCGACTGTTTGTTTAATGTATGGAAAGGTAAGTATATAAAGGTTTTTGATACGTTTTGCAAATTTATTTAAAAAAACGAACCTTGAATACTTTGCTCTCATTTTGCATTTCCAATGTATTAAAAATGCTGTCACACAGTGTTTCACATTTTGTATTAACTATTAAATCTTATTTTTTTTATTCGTAAACAAAAAATCATTATGTAAAAACGAATGTGCACTGGGAGGTATAGAACATACATATTACATCTGTTTTGCCCAAAAACAGCTTGGTGAATATCTGTTCGTATGCTTAAAACAATTATTAACACCCTTTAATCATTTTTGATTTCCTGAAATATTTTTTTTTAAGACGATTTGTAAGTCATATATTTGCTGTAATACTCTCACTAAAAGAACTACTTTTTGATCTGTTAAGTTTTTAATAGAAAAAATACTTATTGAACGTTAAAAAGTTATTCACAACACTGACTGAAGTAGCTGCTTGTTATTGGATTCTAACAGGACCATTTATTTAAAATTATAAAAAGTTTTTGTAAGTGAAATAAATCTATTTTAGTTCATTTTGGTGCGTCAAATGGCGTCCGACCACATATTCACTTTCGCCGTAGCCGTAGATTATGATAAATTTTACTGTAGATTAGCAATGAAAACATTTTATTTAGAATTATAATTACACTTATATTTTTCCGCCTTCTGTTCGAAAATCAACTAATATTATTATTTTATATAATGAATTTCTTTAAAATCTAAAAGCAGTCTGAAGACTAATGGTCTATCGAAGCCGTCGTTAATATTGGGGACAGCGAACTATACTCTTACCCGTTAGGTTTCGGTTTCGATTAAGGTTCATTCTCATTCATAACCTTCTTACAGATATACCTAAAGTAAATGAGAATTATAAGAAAGTGTACAAGTACACCTCTTGGCAGGCAACTGCCACACAGTTCATAACCGGCGTTAAACAATAGGCCCAACCATGTGGTATCACAATGGTCCTTTCTGGACTAAGTGTGACCTATTATAGGACATACAGTCTAACATAATCTGACCTACAATTACAGCGTACATTGGGAAAGCAAAAAGTAAACATGTGGGATTTTTAAAGCTTGACGTAGAAGAGAAACCCTTTTTTATAACTCATTTTACTAAACCGCTTAATTTTTATGCCAATTGAAAGTTACGCTTTTTGAATTTCTTTTGTAATATTTTTAGTATATAATGATGTATTAGTATTTATGATGGCAATATAAAAACGCATATAAAATTTATAAATTTCACAGAAATAAAACAGGTCTTTACATTTGTAATAAGTTAAAAAGTACTTTGATTTAGACATAAAAATTTTCCATAGACACACTTTGAAGTTATAAACAAATAGTTAACGTCACTTTGCTTCTGATTTTTATAATCAAGTTGGTTGCTAAACAAAACTGTCATAATATTACGTAATATCAATATTTTCACTTCCTACAATCTGTTTTATTCCACTTTTTTTTTAATTTTTTTGTGAACCATGAACAACACGTTGAGTAAGTACAACAAATTTAACTAATACTTTAAAAAGTACTTTATTTTTTTAAGATATACACAATTTTACCGTTAGGTTTGTACTTACTTTACTTTTAATGGTTTGTAATTCCATTATATTATTTCAACTAACTTTTCAAGTGGTCGCTGTGGCGTAGTGGTAGTGCGTTGGACTGTTACGCAGAGTGTCCGGGGTTCAAATCTCGGCACAGGCAAAATCAAAAAAAGGTAGAAAAAATAATTTTTCTACACGGCACCACCTCTTGTCAGGCAATGGCAAACCTACAAGAGTAAAAATTGCTATGAAAAGCTTTTCCATCGCCGTTCGGATTCGGCTTTAAACTGTAGGTCCCTTCCATTCATGTACAAATATAACACGCACAACATGAGTGGATGCGAAAAGCTCGGCCTAGGCCCTCCATGGGCTGTTGTGCCATCAAAAGTAAGTAAGTAACTTTTCAATCCTGTACAATCGTGTATCACGCACAACATGAGTAGATACGAAAAGCTCGGCCTAGGCCCTTCATGGGATGTTGTGCCATTAAAAGAAAGAAGATTTAATGATGTCGGAAGAAGCTCAAGAACATTCAAATATAGTTAAATATGTATTTTAAAGTGTATTGATCCAAGTACGCCAGAAGTGCTTCTAACAAAGCTAAAAATATTGACATAGACTTGCCTTCAGATGCAATTAATATGTTAAATGATAAAATTTTGTTTAAAAATTCTTTTAGCAATAATTAGATTTTGAAATCTGTAAACCCTGATTATAATTGTTACCAGCTAATAAGTATGTGCAGCAGGAAAATTGGTTACGCCCATTTGTGTATATTCAGTAAGTGTACAAAAGAAAAATAATTTAATTTAAATTTGTATGTAGGTATTTACATACATATCTGTGACCACAAGTAATAACAGTTAAACTCGAGTTAGAAAAAATAAGAACTTATTGTATATTTTTCATTATAAATCCCAAAATATTAAGAGTTATTAAATAATTATTGGAGTTTAAATAATAAAAAACTATGAGAATTGCTAATATTGGAAATATTTTTCAAGGAAATAAGCTAAGCACATCTTTTTAAATATATTTTTGATTTGCTATCGAATTGCCACTGTGAACACCGTTCAAGTAAACATTACCCCTTGCCCACTTCTTATACAAGTATGTGTATGTAGTTGTGCAACATTTTTTTGATTTGTTTTTTAATTTTCAAAAGTAGTTTTTTCTGAATTTGGCAAGTTCATTTTGTCAGGTTATATTTAATGAACGTTAGGGTTGCTACAGAGACAATAACAACAATGTACTTAGTACTGCCATAAATTCTGTTGCAGGATTTCCAAAGCAGTAGACTTTGAAATTTGATATTGAATGGTCCCGTTATTTAATTTCTTTGGTAAAATGTTCTATTCCAATATAAATTAAAATCTGTTTGGTTTGGAATTTCACCTGATTATCTGGGGTAACAAAGAAATTCGTATCGCGGTGATTGCATTACACAAGTGCAGAAATAGAGCGAGTCAATATTCACTTTGTTTGAATATTTGTGTATCGTACCATCGATCGTTTCTTAGAATCATCTCAAGTGGAGGACAGGGTCAAAAGCGGACGTCTGCACGTTGTTCGTATGAGTAGAGCTAAAAAAGCTGTGCGGAAGCGAATTCGCTGAAATCTCTTAAGGAAGCAGAAAATCATGGCTAGAGAGCTGGATATGTCTTCCACATCTATGTCACGACTAATCCGGGATGACCTCCACATTAAAGCTTTTCGCACGTACACTGATCATCTTTAAACTCCGCGGTTAAAACAAATAAGATTGAAAAGATAGAAGAAGCTTTTGCAGTGGCACGCAAGAAACGGTCATGAAAATATCCACATTACGGATAAAAAAGAAGAACTTTTTAATAAACAAAATGATAAAGTCTATGCTAGAACATCCCAAAAGTTCAGAGAGGTCATCATCCAGCATACGTTATGTTTTGGTGGGGAGTGTCCCATGAAGGTATCACTTCTTTGTGTTTGAAGAACACTACGTCTTTCAACAAGACTCTGCATCGGCGCAAAGCTAAAACAACCTAAGAATGGTTACTGCAGAATATTAAATTTTTTATTTCTGCTGAGTATTGGCCCTTGGTCGTAATTAGAAGTTTGCCACCGAAATGTGGACAGTCTCAAGCAAGCACTTATTGCAGCAGCGTCATCCATATCTATCTATCCATTTATGAGCCTGTATTAAAGCAGCTGTTAGGTGGTCGCTGTAGCGTAGCGGTAGTGCGTTGGACTGTTACGCAGAGTGTCAGGGATTCAAATCTCAGCAAAGGCACAAAAAAAAAAACATCAACATTTATACACAGCACAACCTCTTGGCAGGCAATGGCAAACCTACAAGAGTTAATAAAATTGCCTATGAAACTTTTCACTTCCCTATGCCGTTCGGATTCGGCATAAAACTGTAGGTCCCTTCCATTCATTAACAAATATAACTCGCAGTCCGATTATGTCAAACCAACACATGTTTAAAAGGTGTCATGGTGGCATTTTAGGCTACATTTTGTGTGAAGAGAGTTGTGTAATTAGTCGCTAGTGTAAAAAGGTACATTGATTTGAAACTGAGTGAAATATTTTAAGAAATACGCCATGTGAAGCTTCATTACTAGAGAAACGAAAAGGTCAAACCGCTGCAAAAACAAGGTAAAATTTTTAAGCATGCTGTGGGATATTTCGATATTAAAGATGCACCTCGTTCTGCACCTCGGTCAGTCACTAAAAAAGCCGATGAAATTTTACAACTGGTAGAGCAAGACACGCAAGCTGTCAGGAGATAACTGAAGCACTAAACTTCCTATACATGGCAGATTTGTGGGCATCAACCGCAATATAATTTTTGTGTACATAATCTAGGAAAGAACACTGCTAATGTGTACACGTGACATGAAAGTATTGCAAAAAGAGGTTCTGCCGAAATTGCATCATTTATTTCAAAAAATATTACTCACTCTCACAATATTCTTCAAAATGGAGAAGCAAGAAAATTAATTATGTATATGGTTTGACAGATGTGTAGATCAAAACAATAACTATATAATGATTGCTTTATGCAAATACTTAATTAAGTCTCATTACTTTTCCGAAATAGACCAAAAATTTTTAAAATAAATAAAAATTTTCAATTTTTAATGATTTTTTTAGGCCTTTTAAATTCGTAGCGCAGTCTGTTTATACTTTAAGCTTTATGTGTAGAGACACGTGTCGAAAATAGGTCCGTAGTAAATCACACTCTTCCCACCTACTCCTCCCCCCTCCCGCCTACCCTTCCCCCGCATTTAGTTTGTATCTATAAATTGTTAGTGAATATAGTGATTGATTGATTTGATTTTTGGACATACATTCATCATCGGTTAAATGGTAGTAAGTTGTCGAAAAATATGAAGACGTTGTATGAGGCGCTGTGGGTGCTTCCGCGGTTGTTGCATCCATAGTAGCAGCTTTTCCAGTTGCCGCGCACGTAACGCCAATATTATTAACACCACCTCCACTACCAACACCCAAACATGGAAGATTTCTCATGGCAATGACATTGTCTATAAGAGAAAAATAAAGAAGAATAAAAAAATTGGAAAATTTGTCACAACAATCACAAATTATTATTGCGTAAACAGCAAACAATATATGTACAAACATTTATGTGTACAAACATTTATATTACATATGTACATATAAAAATCAGAAAGTATGTCAAAATAACATAAGAGAAAAACAATGTTGGGTCGTTGAGATAAATTGCTTTCTAAGTTCCAGGGTGTTACCCTTTAAGTTATCTTCAGCTTTTACACAGAAATGTTTACGGTAGACTTTTATGTAAGTAATAGGGGAAAAAACATTTTGGACTTTCAAAATACATATAATATGTATATATTTTTCATCAAATACGTACGTACATACATCTATGTCTATGTAGGTTTTGCAAACAAAACTGTAAATTAAAATCTTTCATTAAATGGTCTAGTTTTCAAATAAGTATTACATTTTGCTTTAATTAAATCTTGAAAATATTTTTTCAGGAAATGCAATGTTGGTAACTCGAACTTGAAACTTCAAAATCGTTAATCCGACCAAATTAAAAAAAGTTATGAGTCACTCTTATTTGCGTTTCCCGTTCAATTGCCCCACATTTATTACGTTTTAGTTCAGAATATTCTCAAATCATTCGGTTAATTGAATTCCCCAATTAATTGGACCATAAATTGTACATATTCATCGATGCAATTAAGCGGGGATTACTGTATATTAATACTCTTTTAATTTAATATATTCATTTCCAGTTAATTGAACTACGCTTATTTGTGTTTTCCGTTTAACTGTCCCAGAAATATTACGTTTTTAGTTCAAAATGTACTCAAATTGCTCGGTTATGTCAATATTGTGGTCGTAGCATATTTCCTTTTTGAGCTATTATAGTTACAGTAATCCCCGGTTTATTGAACCACGGTTATTCGCTCATTTCTTTTAATTGCCCAAGTAATATCACGTTTTTAGTTCAAAATGTACTCAAATTACTTGGTTAAATACATTCCCCGGTTAATTGAAATTTAAATTATGTATTTTCATCGATGCAATTAAGAGGGGATTAGTTTTTTAAATTGAGCGAATTTTGTGCGCTCTCCAAAAATATTTCGTCCACATTGACGGTAGTATTTCTTGCTGATGAAATGTGAAAACAAAACGTACAAATTTAAATCAATGTACTTAGGGTCGACGCATAGGAATCGATTTTGTATCTCCCATCACGACAACGCTTTATGAGAAGAAGGTGTAAATACAAGACGCCTATCACAATTTTTTTTTTAAATGTACCCTTTCGCAATTTAAGTTTCATAACATTTTGATTAATTTTAGTTCTGGAGCCACCTCAAACATAATTTAAATCCACATCGAACCTCAAAATTGTATTTCTTGAAACTTAAATTGTATTCCTTAAGAAACACTGGTACACAAAATTTCAACCAAAGCCGGTGGCCCATATAGCGGTCTACAGTACAAAAGCGGCCTGGAGACCTGGGGCGTAGGACACAAGGTAAAGTTCGTGACAGTCGCAGGTGCTTCCATGATCGATCCTGGCGCTTCTAGATTTCAAGTTGACACACAGCCTTCTCGTGGCGTCCCCTGGATAGCGATCTGACAACCGTTAGTGAGCTAACTAATGTGTGCGGCGCGCTTCTCAATGGCCTTGAATGAATGGTTGTGCGTCGGGCTTGGAACCCACCACGTTAAAATTCTCCCCAATAATTCCTCAAATGAAGCCTCGGATGAAGCGTACTACTTCCGAAGAGGTGCTAGGCTACCACCGTCGACGGAAGAATATGTGGTACGACCAAGTGACGCCATGCTACTGAAGCGAAAAACGCTGTTTATAGAACCACAATGCAGTCAGTTGCAACACGGGCTACTAAAGACCGATTCAGAGAGGTGAGGCGTCAGAGAGATGCAGTTTAATGATATCGAGTTTGATGATATCGAAATGTTACGGGACTAGAACGATGTCCGAAAATTCTTTGAAAGAATAAGACGCCTGACTGATGGCCTCTTCCTGCAAGGATGGAGACAGAAATCTGGTGACAGATGTTCAGGGCACAATGAGATTATGGAGGGAGCACTTTTCGCAGCTTAATGGAGATGACGGCAATAATCCCGCAGCTGCGAAATCTGCTCGGGAAACCCCAATCACTAATCCGACTATGAGGAGGTCTTAACATCCATCGCTCGGCTGAAAAATAATAAGGCTACAGGTGCAGATGGCCTGCCTGCTAAGTTGTTTAAGACCGGAGGCGAAGAGCTCAGAAAACGCATGCAGAATATGGTTGGATGAAAGCATGCCTAGTGATTGGAACCTCAGCGTACTCTACCCAATCCATAATAAAGGTGATTTCACGATCTGCGCCAACAACCGTGGGATAAGCCTTCTTAATATCACATATAAGGTTTTATCGAGTGTACTGTGTGAAAGACTGAAGCCCATCGTCAACAAACTGATTGGACCTTATCAGTATGGCTTCAGGCCTGGTAAATCCACCATCGACTAGATATTCACACTACGCCAAATCCTGGTAAAGATTCGAGAAAAAAAGATCGACGCCCATCTTCTATTCGTCTATTATAAAGCCGCCTTCGACAGCACGATTAGGGATCACTTGCACGGTATGGTATAACGGAGAGAGTGGACATTAACCATCAATGATGGTTCGAAAAAAAATCTTTAAAATAAATAGAAATAAAAGGGTAATTCATAAATCTTTGTCTGTTAATATTTTGAAAATTTGATTGATTAAAAAATTTAAATATGAATAGAAAAAACATTAATTAATTAAACTTTTCAATTTACCTACATATCCATACTATGTAGAGTCCGACCGATTGATCTTCATCGATATCGGCCAATATCGGCCAATATCGGCCTAAAATTACGGGACCGGTATCGGCCTAAAATGGCCCCTCATGATCAATACAATATTGCCGATACTTTTATAGGAATCAAATTATTAACAAAAAATATTTTATTATTAAACTTAAATTTTTACTCATGGCCTCTTCCTGCAAGGATGGAGACAGAAATCTATGTATGGTATGTAAGTATATGAGTCATCCTTTTACAAATCGTACGGATTTAGAGGAAAACAAATTTTTAAATGGTATGCACATTTTTTTCTGGCACCATCGTATATTTTTGTTTACACGTATATCGGGCGGGATTTTAATAGAAAAAATGTTTTTTTTAATTTATCTAAAGTTTTAATATTAGTTTTTTGCAGGGTTCTATTACACTTATCTCCGGTTCTACCTGTCGGATCGATTTCATTCATTCACTATATAATAGTTTGTTACATTAGCTTAATTGTTTGGTAATTACAATAATTATTTATTATTTATTACTGAAAATATAATAATAAAAATTGAATCGTTTAAATACTTTTTCACGGTTGGCCCCACAACAATAAAAATTTAAAAATATATCATCATATTCTATATGTTTCAATCTTAAAAAACCACATTTCCCAAAAGTGGGATCTCTATTAGTTCGTCAGATATTAAATAATTTAATAATAATTAAATAAAATTCGATATTAATATTTTATTTTTACAGCAAAAAATTAATCCAGTACAAAAAAATTTCCTTCTCCTGCTTTGGAACAGTTAATCTCTTATGTACGGTGGTCTATCTAACATTTGGAATTTGAACTACTTGTTATTTTGAGTGTGGCAACTCTAATTTAATTTATGACGGAAAATTAGTTTTATATGTGCAAGAAGTTGGTTTTAAACCACATCAACTCGCCATCGTTCTCCGGAATTAAACATTTCACGCACTTCTTTGCTGCGAATTTTGCATTAAACCCTCAGTATGAAGCCGTAGAAAGTTCAATTGGTACAACAGCAGAAGCTACATGACAATCCGCAACGTTTTCGGTTCGCCAAAAATGCATGCGCGATTGTTCTAAAGCCAAGGAACCCTCAACTAGTACCTGTTTGATGTATTTCTTGGGACATTTTTCTTTGAAAATGAGGAAGAACGATTTGTTACAGTGAATGGTGTGATATGATAACTGAATATTTATGACATATTTTAGAAGATATGCAACATTTAGACAACAATTGGTTCCAACAGGATGGTGACGCGTATGACACAGGCCATGCAACAATCGATCTTTTGCGTTGGAAGTTGAAAATGGCGTTATTAGCCGTTTTTGGTGATGTGTATTGGCCACCTCGCAGTAGCGTTTTGACTACGTTGGACTATTATTTGTGGAGAGGCGTTAAGTAAAGTGTTACGCTACCCATCCAGCAACAATTGAGGCTCTTAAGGGCGAAATTGGTGCAGCCATCGGTCAAGTCGAAAGTCCATACAGTCGAAAATGTACTGAAACATTTATTGAAAAAGTATTCCACAATTAACCGGAAGTATTGTACTTTCGAATAATAGGAACCACAAAAAAAAAATTATTAATTAAATAAATAAATATTATATATATATTAAATAATAAATTTTAATAAAATAAATAAATGGTCAACTTTGAAGCATTTTGTGAACATTTTGCTATTCGGAATATAGTAAGCAAGTTTTTTTTCGCAGTTTTCAAATTCGAAGTTCAATTAAAAGCATATGATTGAAAAAAATCCCACGCTGACGACCAATAAGAATAACAAATCCCATGCAAACACCAAAAGAATTATGCGGGCAACTTAGTCCTTCCCCAACATTTCATTTAAGTTTGTTGGAAATAAAGAATATGAAGAAGAAGAAAAAAATCAAATATTTTTGTTGTTGTGGGGGCAACTGTGAAAAAGTATTTAAACAATTTAATTTTTATTATTCCATCAATTAATAATAAACAATTATTGTAATTATCAACAAATTAAGCTAATGTATAAACTTTTATATAATGAATGAATGAATCGATCGACTGGTAGAACTGGAGATGATGGATTTTAAGTTTAATAGAAACCAGCAAAAAACAAATACTAAAAATTTAGATAATTCTGAAAATACACATTCTCTTATTCAAAATCCCGATATACATTTCGGTTAATTTCATATATACTATATAAGTTAAGAAAAAAGTTTCAGACGAATCGAGTCAAAAAAGGTGAACGATTTGTAAAAGAAAAACTCATATACATACGAGTACATATATATGATTTGCATTTGTTATGTTTAGTTTTTCTTTATTTCAATATTAAGATAGAGAAAATTCAATGAATAAAAAATTTATGTATAGGCATTGGTATCGGCTTCGGCCAAACTTTTACTGATAGCCGATAATCGACATCGGCCAATGAAAAACAGCAATTAGTCGGACTATACTCCAAACAATAGATAGCGGCAACTGTTGAGTTCATAAGATACAGTTATTATTTTTTTCTACACAAGATAAAGTTCTTAATAGCAGTTATTTCTGCATACTTAACTCAAAATTTTTTTTATTTGTATTTTTGTTATTTATGACAGCAGTAAACGAGCGATATTTATATTTAGGTATGTATGTATGTACGTATGTACTATGTTTACATATTATTTACCTTTATGTGCCATATTATCCAAAGTTGGTATGCGATCGATCATAGAACCAGACCATGGTGAAACAACAGCGCCCATGGTCGGTGTCGGTTGCAATGCAAACATTTCGAGTAGTTTTAGCTGATGTTGATGATGTTTTTGTTTCTGTTGATATTGTTGCTCACAACGATATATGTTAATTGAGTTATTTTGGTGATGATAATGATGGTGGCAATATTGTTCTTGTAGTTGTTGCCCTGTTGTTGTTACGTATTGTTGCTCTTTATGTTCATAGTTGAATGGTGGATAAATATGATGGTAAGGTTGAAGAGTATGATATCGCTGTTGTTCTTGTTGATGTTGATCCTGTTGTGATTGTTGTTGATAATATAAGATACCTCTGACGTTGCAGCGCGTTATAAATTGTATGTTATCCGTTTTAATTTGTTGTTTTAACAATTTTAAATTAAAATTAAAACAAGTAAAAAAATTTACGTTTTCTGTGTTTATCAAATTTGTAGATATTTGCTATTATAATTTATTGTATTGTATTATACTTATATATATACATCATTTATATATTTGTATATATAATGTTTTGCTCTTTATGCATATGGACATACATATATAATCATATACGTACATGTCTATTCTCTGTAGCACAATTTTTAAGATTTCTATAGCAGAAGCATTAGTAGAAACTGATAAATTTGATGGCTTGTTGTCCTAAAAGCTAATTTTCATAAAACTTACAAGGCAAAATATATTGAAAATAGCTATTTTAAATCCTTAAATAAATGCATAAATTACCAACATACACACTCATAGTCTACAAAAATTCGTCTTCCATTTTACATACCTACCTTACCGAATGACGTATTCTATGTCCAAACAAATTTCATACACCATATCTACCTTTGGCAGGCAATGGCTAACCTCCAAGAGTTAAAATTGCCTAAGAAAAGCGTTTCCAGAAACATTGTTTTTGTGGGCTGGGTAAATTAAGTCTAATTGAAAATGACAAAGAATTACAATTTGTAATCAATTACTTTAGAACCATGTTAAATGAATTGATTACTTTTCCAATTCAATAAAGGAAATGAAATTGTAAATTTTATTTACACAATTTCATTACAAGGAATTATAAATTGTAATTGCAATTTTTTGAATTTCAATTCCTAAGTATGTAATGAAATTTAAATTTTTCAACGATGCAATACACGGTTTTTCTTCACATCGCCATTCAAAGTTTTTCATAATATTTGAACTACAACGTCCCTTACTAATTTAACGTTTTATATAAATTATACACACAAAAAATGAGCTTATTCTCATTGAATTAACCATTATTATACAAGTCATTTTTTGGTATTCTCTAAATTAAGAATATATCTTTAATTTTGCAAAAAATCAATTTGAGTAGGCTGGATCTTTGCCTGAAACTCATATAAAATATATTTATGTATACATTTATGTATTTACTTCCAATCCAGAATTTAAAAACTTTTAAATTTCAAGACGATTTTGGGTGCTGATCATAAGTACTGATTTCAACTGATATTTTGAAAAATTTTTTACAATTTTTAAAATTGCGCAACGTTTGACTATCTAGCGAAAATATTATGATACATCAATTTCAGCATTAATATTTTAGTACAATACATTATAATTTTTCACCGTTTTTGGCACAACACAATTCAATTCCTCAGAATTGAAAGCGGTGATAACCCTCTGGCTAGGCAGAGTGGTAGGCAGCGGTTGAAGCTTCAGGGACTGCGATCGACTCGGCTAGAATAATGCAATGCTACATTTTTCCCTATCATAAAAATATTGAGGCAATCCAGTTATGAAAGCAACTTCGGACCGAACATTCTCTGCCCTGAAAAGATTAAAAAGTTTCTACGCTTAATCCCAAGAAATGAAAGGCTAAATGGACTGGCATCGGTCCATATTCACAAAAAAAGGGATATCGACATCAATCATCAGAACAAAATCATCTAAATTCAGATTAAACATTCACAAATAAAAAATAAACAAACTGGTATTCAGAGCTGCAGTGAGACTTGATTAAAACTTAAATCAATGGCCTATGGTCAGATCAAATTCAAATCAAAATTCAGTTAAAAAATTCTGGCCGAAACTCAGGTTGAAAGTCCCACAGAATTCGGATGATTTGATCTAGTGAATGAGTACTAGTCTCGAGTTCCAGTAGCCTGAGCTGAGCTCATACCACATGTACAAGTATGACATCTCTGTGTCGCTAGGTGTAAAACTATACGCTCTGTCAAACCAAATCATTGGCGCCATTTCTTCGCATTTAGTTTTGTCGACAATATTCAGTTCATAAACAATCAAGTTTCATACAACAACATTTTTTTTTTCGCTAGTAAAAATGTCAAATTTCGTGCCTACAAACTAAGATATGCCGACATCATTGATTTTCTGTTTCCAATTGAAGAAATCTGCTTTGGAATCTCATCGAATGCTTGTGGAAGCACGCTCTAGGCAAAACACAGTGCAACGAGTGGTTCAAAAAGTTTAAAAGTGAGGATTTAGATGTGGAAACGAAGAACGTGGAAGACCACCGAAAAAGTTTGAAGATGCCAAATTGCAAGCTTTACTTGCTGAGGATGATGGTTAAACGCAACAACGACTTGCAGACCAATTAAATGTGACCCAACAATGCATTTCTCAAAGTTTAAAAACCATGGGATTGATTTTGAAGGTGGGAAAGTGGAATGATGGGCGCCGCATGAATTGACTGAAAGACAGCAAGAAAATCGAAAAACCGTCTGTCAAATGTTGCTCGCCAGGTATAAAAAACAGTCATATCTTCATCGAATTCTTACGGACGATGAAAAACGGATCTATTTCAAGAATCCCAAACGTAAACTATCATATGTTAAGTCCGGTGCACCGGCCAAATCGACAGCAAAGCCAAATCGCTTCGGAAAGAAAATACTCTGTATTTTCTGGGGTCAGGGAGGTGTTATCTGGTTTGACCTTCTGAAACCAAGTGAAACAGTTACTGGCCAACGCTACCAACAACAATTGGCCGATTTGAACAGTGCTTTGCGCCAAAAAAGTCCAGAATATCAAGCTAGGTAACACAGTGATTTTTCTTGATGACAATGCACCATCACCTCGAACAAAACAGACTCGAGTATTGGTAGATTCGTACAGCTGATTCTTTTACCGGTTTAATACTTGTACACCTGGTAGTTTCAAAATGTAGGTAATAAGTTGAAATACATAAATTATATAACGATTGAAGAAGTTTCAACCCACAAATTAAACAAGCCACTATATCTGATTTATTTCGAATTGCTAAAAATACATATATCGAATTTGATATGCTAAACCAGGACCGTGAAGAGAAAATACAGGACAGTGTGGAAATAGAATTACCATCTTATGGGCCAATTGTTTTTGGAAACGTGTTTTCAAACTTTATATATTTTGTGAACACAAAATTGTATATAACATAGTAATAAGTTAACTAAATAAAAGACTAACTAAACCGAAATACAGTAGGAACCAGTCAAAGATCAGATCATAACTAGGTATTACTTACGACAACAGATGCACCAACTCGTAGATGGAACGAGACTTTCATGAAGTAAGCATCATAAAAAAAAAACCAGCTTAGATGGCAACTCAGATGGCATATCAGTTTCCAATCTACTGAGAACCTTAACGGTGCCACCGACGCACTCCTGAAATCAAGGAGGCAACACAAATTGAAGCTGAATAATACAGCAGAAGAAAATGGAATTCAACCAGAAGCCCTACTTGCCGAGGCACACAAACATCAGCCGAGTTATTGCAACCAAACTTCGAATAAGCGTGGGTAAATTAAAAAGTCTGCCTCCATCATGGACGGAATGCACCAACGTCAAGACCGCCCAAGAAAGACGGCTTAAGAGACTATGGCAACTGGCGGTAAATAAGAGACTGCAAAAAGTAGAAAAGACCCTACGTGACGACCAACAGCAGGTTTTAGTCCACATAGAAAAGCGATATACGAGAATTCTGAACTACATAGCTTTACTACACAATGGCAGTCAAAGGTGGATATAAGATTTCCAAACCAAACCTAACAAGTTAAATGATCAAGGGCAACAAATATCAACATTTATAATTCGCAAAATTCTGTTTCTAATTTCTATAAAATTTGACCAAGCAGATATAAGTATTTCGGGGCCAGTATTCAAAATGTAATATAACAAAGAATGTTGAATGTTCACACGCTGTAATAAAAAATTAAATCCGCACTTGGTGGCAATTACATCAGTGAGCCATTCACCACTAACTTAGAAGTAAAACAAGGATGTCCAACGATCGCAAATCGTTAAAACCATTAAAGTCAAGTGGGAGCTCCCAAGAGGAGTAGAAGGGGGGAAAATTGGTTTAGTTTAAGTGTCTGTCAAAGGACACACTTAGGCCAGAACAGCCCATTGAGAAATCCCAAAAAAAATTCGGGTCCTGGGGGAAGAGGATCAGTTATGGACCGCTTTTATTTATGAACCAAAATTGGACATACTTACATGCAATAGCTGAAGCGAAACTTAAGCTGAAGTCTAACTGACACCGACCCATTCTCCTTCTCTCCTCAGGCCTCTCCACACATTTAATACATTTAATTGATTTTAAAACAAATCGGGAAAGAACTCAAATTTTACAGATTATTGCTTCGTGTTATATGTTTCCTATCATTTCCGCTTTTCCTGCTTTAGCTGCAGCGAAGCGTTCTATTATTGCACTGAAATCTAAATCGTGAACATTTTTAGTTTTTACACCAACCTTCCTCTTCCACTCTATACCCCCTCTCCGAAGGTTTTTGGTGCAAATCTCTCGAAAAATGTTTACATAACTGAGTCAGGGAGTAATTTTGGTTTATGGGCTCCTCATTCTCTTGTTTTGCGGAACATTTTTAAAAGAAAGTATGTCATTATTCCAAGACATTTACACTCCATGAGCGTTTCAAGAACATGTTGACCACAAACTCCCAAAAATAAGGGTCCAGAGAGGAAATAGAGGGCTGGTGTAAATTTAAAAAATTTTAAATATTTCATAACAAATAATTTAGCTTTAGACGTTAAAACTATAAGGCTTTAAATAACAAATTTACCCACCGATTCCCATCAGTAAAACTTCCTCGTAGCCACTGACGTAGCGGTAAGTAGCTCGAGCTTTTCGCAACCATTCATGTTGAGCGTGTTAAGGTTTTGCATACTAATGGAACGAAGCTACAGTTTTATACCAAATCCGAACGTCGAATTGAAAAGCTTTTCTTAGGAAATTTCTGCGTTTGGAGGTTTGCCATTGCTTGCGAAGAGAAGGCTACCATGTAGAAAATTTGTTTTTTCTACTTTTTGATTTTTTCCTGTGCCGAGACTTGAACACGGCCAGCAAACTACCAACTACGCCATGGCGACCACCATAATAACATCACATACCTGGAGTGGGAAATAGAGAGGGAGGCTTCCGGAGCTGCTATATAAGCAATTAATTTTTTTTAAATATAATCAGGGGGTTAATAATAAACAGGGGGTAATCCTATAAAAGCAAGAGGATTGTGTCGATTGGAAGGAATATTGATAGGTGGGAGGAAAAAGGAGGGAGAAGTGTTTATGAACGTTTGCTTTAAACTTGCAAGGGTCATAATAATTGGGAAAAATTGTTGCTTATTCCAGATATGCGCGGTACGACAGATGAACGAATTTTGTCTGTAATACGTAGTGCGTTGGAACACGGTATCTACGTGGAAGGGTTGAGTTCCGCTGGCTGACCGTGTAGTTCTGTTGAACACACGAACTGGCGGCATCAGCTTGCGCATCTCAGAAGAACATCTACCGTGAAAATAACGGTAGAACAGTGAGACGCAAGCCACGTTTCGACGATGTTCCAAGGAGTCAATAGAGCTGGAAACTCTACTGTCTCCTAGTAGCTTTATCGATCGATGTTGGATACGGTCCAGGAGCTCCAGTTGTGTTCGTAAAGCTCCAGCCCATAGGTGCGAATTAAACTCCAATTTAGGACGTATATAGGTCGTGTAGATCATGCGGAGATCAGTCAGGCTTCTTCTTTCGACACGTCAAAAATGTGTTTATTCCAACGAACATTACATTGGATGGACATGGCCAGAACATCAAGAGTCGCTGTCTCCGCAATACCTACCCCACTCATATCTAGGTGGTTAACGGAGGGTTGGGAGACTCGTTGGGAGACAACATTAGGTCTTACGCGCGTTGAACTCAACTCTATTCGTAAGACCCCACTCGGGGATTGACTGGAGATCTTTATTGAGTGAGTCATTCATAACGTGCCTTTCCCTCTCAATCTCCAAAGAGTTAGGGCATTTTGAACAGGTATATGAATGAGAAATGGTGCTGTCATCTGCAAACGAGTAAATAGGATTTTTCGTTAATGACAGAAGGTCATTAATGAAGATAAGGAAAAGTGTAGGGTAGAGGACCAGCGGCACTCCAGCATTAATGGCACGATCTTCCGAAACAATACCATCTATCACAACCCTGATAGAGCTGCCACTTAGAAAGTTCGTGATCCATCTGGTGAAGTTAAGTACTCCCAACCCCATGCGCAATTAGTTTTGACACTAGTGCTTTATGCCACACTCTGTCAAACGCCTTTGAAATATCCAGAGCAACCGCCTTGCTCTCACCGAAGCCATGGAAACTATGGTACCAGTGCTCAGAGACGACCGCCATGAGATCGCCTTGAGATCGCCCAAAGAGCGATTTCGACAGAAACCGTATTGGCGGTCATTAAGCAATTCGTTTTGCTCAAGATATTTGACCAAGTAGAAGTTAACTACACTTTCCATGACTATAGATAGCGTAGAACAGATTGCGATGGGGCGATAGTTCGAAGGGCCTGTAGTCTTGCCCTTTTTAGGAACTGGTTGGACATTTTCAACTTTCCAACAAAACGGAAATACACCAGTTGTGTATGAAATGTTGAAAAGATTGCGCAACGATCGCGCCAGCGTTGTCGCACAAGCTCGCTCGTGGGCTGGAATGCCATCGGGTCCCGAGGCCTTGTTTTTGTTAAGATTTGCAAGAACTCTTTTAACTACTTGTGTTCGAAAATGTATCTCAGGCATAGCACAAGATACAAATTCGATACCGGGCAGTGGTTGATCGCTAGTTTGATCGAAAATGTTAGCTAAAAGGTTCGCTTTATCAACCGAGCTAGTGACGAGGCGATCACCCGTAAAAAGAGTTGGAATTGACGAAGTCGTTTGGTTACTTTCTTTACTCTCTTTACAAATGACCAAAAATTCTTACCACCCCTTTGTGCCTCAAGCTCTGTTCGTGTAGAAACTTTTCGCGCTTTAGAGTGGCATTAAAGCTATTTCTTTCCTGTTTACGCAACTGTTCAGTATTGGCATTCTTGTTAGTTTGCCAGTCGCATTAAACCATGCATTGTCGTTGGGTTTAACGCTAATGATTTTTTTGGGAATGAAAGACCGCATTCCTAATAGAATTATTTCTTCTACCATTTAAGCACTGGTTTCTATGTTTTTACCGGTAAAACACAATTTCCAATTAAAGTTTTCAAAAAACCATTCCAATTTGCCTTTTCGTAAAGCCACGTTAATCGCTTTGCAGCTACCGTCAAAGGGTTGTGGATTCTAGAATACGGAAAGTATGCTAAAATGGTACAGTGGTCCGAGTTTCCAAGAGGTGCGTGGACACTTACATCATGTTGGATGTTTTAAGCTTGCCCCGCGATACCCGGAATGTGTGTCGGTTCGGTCACTAATTGAGTCAGGTCGTTCGACTGGGCAAATAACTCGATATACATACCCTCGGGTGTTATGTGATTTGAGTGGCGCGACCAATCCTAATTGTGAACATTGAAGTCACCAGCAACCACAATTTCACTGCACGGATATGATTCCATAATATAAGCGATCGAATCGGGAAGGGAATCTAACTTATTAAAAGTAAAATCCCTAACAGAATTCGGGCTTCTATAAAGAAAACAGAAGTGCAGCAAATGAGACTGAATGCTGAACTTAACCACCATGGAGCTGAACTCAGCATCCGTCATATAAAATTGTTGACATCCTCATTAATAAAAATGGCAAGAACCCCGTGGGGAGAGAATAATGACACCAGCCGATACCCTGGTATGTGAAAATCTAGTGGATCTGCGCCCTCACATACCTGAGTCTCACCTAGTGCCATTACATGGGGTTTATGGAGGTTTATAAACGCATATACAGAGAAGAAGTTTGATCTGAATCCGCGAATATTCAAAAAGCTATACTAAAATTTCCCAACATTTATAAACCTAGTCAAAATTAAAGCAAAACAGGAAGCATGGAATGCAATAATAATAAGACAACGATAAAGAGATAGACAGCCATTGTGGCAAGTGTTATCTTTACCACAATTAACTTCAGTTTATCAATGCCGACTATGACCGCATGTAGCGCCAACGAAAGGGCTATGGAAGAGAAGGAAAAAGAAATCAACAGCAATGCAATTCTGCTGACTGTGGGTGCTGTTTTGTTATTGTTATTGATTATTGTTGTGCCCGTATGTTATATTTATATTATATGGGTATTATTTAATTTATTAGTTATTGTTTAGAATTGTTATTAGTTATTTATTAAAAACGCGCGGCGTGTTGTTGAAATTGAACGAAAAACAAAACACAGAAAAAAATAAAACTGTTTCGCGAGTGTATTGTACAAAAAACATATATATACACTAAAAAACGGTGGGGACATCCGCTACCCTCGACGATCACATCACAACTTCTTGAGGGTACATGATTAAGTGTTATTTGTTAAATTTTTGGGCAAACTGAAATATGTAGATATGAAAGTTAAATAATATAATAAAAAAAATTCGTCCAAATGTATTCAAAAATTTCTATAGATGTGTCATTAAATATTGTCAAAAAAATTTTTTAACGTATGTTCGTTTATGACCGAAGTTATTTTTTTTTATTACAAGATGCTATTTTGAAATAAAACGCTTTCTGATTTTAAAATAACATTTATTAATTAAAAATTCGAGAAGGTATAGTTTTCTCCTATAACAGTCTTATATGAAACCATCCATAGTTCGATTGCCTTGCAAAAAAAGGCAGGCAATGTTGAAATGAAACGTTTTCTGAAAATTACGTTTTTCTGATTCAAAAGAAGGAAAATACGGAAGACAATGTTGAAATAAAACGCTTTCTTTTTATGATTCAAAATTTGAGAAGGTATAATTTTCTTCTATAACAATCATATTTGGAACTTTTCCATATTTAGAAATTAGGAAGACAAGAAATATAAAGATAAGAATTTGTGAAAAGCATACAGTGGCAAGCCACATGAAGACCTTTTGATCACGAAAAAAATATTTGAATTTAAATTCACCGAAGCTACACGTCTGCTCTCTGACCGAGATTCTGCGGCATGAAATAAATCAGAGATCAGAGAGAACTTGAATTATATATTTATACATAAAGCTGAAATATTTTTTGTTTTATTAATCAAAATATGTGCTTTGTTCTTTTGTTCATTTAGTTGTTGTCGTTGTTATTTTTACCGATTAGAAATGCGCAGCTATCCACAGGTGGGCAACTGCTGAGCGCTGCTGACTGCACCGACGCGGGTGATTATCATTGTTCTTGTCATGTGCGCATATCGAATCAATTGTTGGAAAATATTTTATTATAAAACAAAAGAAGAAAAAGTAATGAATATTTTTCACAGCACCACGTGTGTCACTTTACCGGTGTTTGTGAATCAATCAATTAATATTCACATGTTTATTTTACGTGTTTTTTGATTTTACTTTGATTTTCGATAGATTTTGGGCTTACTTTTTGATCATTTCATACACTATATACATATTTTTTATTTAATTGCGCACATCATAGGTACACATATAAACTGAAATAGTTATTCGTTTGTTGGCACAAACAATATGAACATCACCGTAATTTTTCTGCAACGTTTCACAAAATTCGAAATTTTTTTTATTTTTTTTGTTTGTTTTAATTTGACAGATTTTATAATTATTTATTATTTATATATATATTTTTTTTTTCTTCTAGTATAAATATTTCATTACTATTTTGTAAACGATGGTGAAACGAATGATTTCTAGACTTCGTTCTAGACGCCGCCGTATTGTGATAAATAAAATTGTTCGCGGCATATGTAAACTTTACTTCTCAATTTTGTATTTCCCACGACTTTCAAACGTTACCGCCGCTGTCTTTTTAACATTATGTACGTACGGTCAATCACTAATTCTCGTGCTTTTCCTCGTTTGCCTAATTTATGTACGTACCTACGTTTGTTTACTTTTTTGTTTCAAATCCTTTAACTCAAACACGATCAAAATGAGTTGAACTATGACGACGAAAACATCGACATGAACGTAAACAATAATAAATCGCAACTGATACCACAAAATTAATATTTTTCTGTGTTGCACTGTGATACACTATCCTCCACCATATCGATGCTTCACGTAACACGTTCGCCGTCGTGCATAGACTACACTTTGTTATTGGGCTTTACTTGTTTGTAGACACTAGGTTATTCATACAACCCTGACAGGAAATATCGTATTTTGATTGGCTGGCACGCTGTGCTCTCATTCGTCAATGTACGAAATAAACAATGGTGGATGGAATAGTAAAGTGGATGCAGTGGTAAAAGAATCTGACCGACGAAGGCAACCAAACAAAAGCTGAGCAAGCAGTATTTAGATAAATTAGTTCGTATGCCGTTATATATATAATCGTGCATGTTAGGCGTGTAGAGTGTGTATGAGGCGTGCAACACTACGTGTTACTTGTGCGAGGAAAGTTTGAAAGCAGTTTAAGTTGCATAGATATTTTCTCACTTAGTTATTTTCGTTTGTTTTTATTATTGGTTTTTTTCTTACATAGCTGTGGGTGCAGGAACTTTATTTACGTTATATTGTTTGTGTGTTGTTGTGTGCAATATATACGTTATTTTACTGTATGCTCAAAAAGAGGCACATGTCAAAAAGAGGCAAATCGCATTCCTTTGGAAGGGTAAAACATTCGAATTTAATTAAAATATTTCCTAAATTACGAAAATAATAATAATAGCAATATGCACATACATGTGAATATGAAGAAAAAAAAAAACAATGTATTCTTGTTTCTTTCTTTTAAATTAGAAAGAAACAAGAACACATTGTTTTTTTTTCTTCATATTTATGTGTGTACATATTGTACATAGCCATGCTATATATAAATTTATTATTTTCATGAAGATTTTTAATAAAATTTGTACTTCTCTTTTGTTATCACTGTAGTCGATTACTCAAAGCTTGAATTATTTATAACTCAATCTGTCTTTCCAATTACAGAAATAATGTCGACATTATAGTTAGTATCGACAATATATCTCGCACAAAAATGTCTCCAAAAGTTTAAACTATCAATACTGTCGACATTATTACCTATTGGTAAGGCTTAACATCTTCGCATGTAACCAGATGATCCATTAACTAAATGAAAATTCAGATATTATAATTAATCAAATAAGCAAAAATTGTGAAAGGAAAGTTCTGTTCCAGCTATTGGTTGAGATATTGAAAGCAACCTCAGTACGCTACGTAACCGAATTAGCATGCATATATGTATGTATGTATTTCAAAATTCCGAAAATAAAACTTTCACGAATGAAGAAAACTTAAGAAATAAGGGGTATACCCAAGCCGGAGAGGATTCCCCTCGGGCCCCCCGTTTCTATAGGGGCACGTGTCAGTTAGACTTCATTGCAATAATAAGTCTTTTCTTCAGCTAAAGAATGTACAGTAATACCGGAATCACGCTTAACTCCGTTTCCGTTTAATTAGCACAGAAATACTAATTTTTAGTTCCAAATGAACTCAAATTACCGGGTTAGTTGAACCATAAATTCTACATTTTCATGGATGCAATTTAGCGGGAATTACTGTATGCCCATGCACATATATCATTCCCTGAGCCCTGGGTATACCCATAAAGTCTCACGAAGTTTCTATGAGAATTCTATGGGGAAATGATTATAAATAACCATCTAACGGACTCATATTCTTAACCGACACAGCGTGGAGACAGCAAGTCCTGACACTCAGTTAAAACCTGAATGATTATTTTTAGATATTTCGTCGCACTAGGTGATCCATAGAATTCTTTTTTGGAGATAAAAAAATATTTTGAATATCGAAGTTCTAAAATCCCCCCTGCAACAATCTCTGATCCGCTAATGTTTATTCGGTTTTAATTAGATAATACTTCTTTGCAAGTCATACTTTGTGCGTTAGACCAATGACCTATTTAGGTTGAATATCATCAGCCATCAATACACGCAAATTCACCTAAATTTGCCTGGTCTCCCATGAAGTAATAATAGCTAAGCTTAGCGTTGATATTTCTTGTGAAACAGTACATACTAAACAGCAGTTAAGAGCAGTTTGATGGGCTGAATGAATGAACAGGGTGGTCGCTGTAACGTACCTGTAGTACGTTGGACTGATACGCAGAGTGTTCGGGGTTCGAATCTCGGCACAGGCAAAATCAAAAAGTGAAAAAAAAATATTTTTTCTACACGGCACCACCTCTTGGAAAGCAATACTTAGCAAACCTACAAGAGTAAAAATTGCCTATGAAAAGTTTTTCACTTCGCCGTTTGGATTCGCCATAAAACTGTAGGTCCTTCCACTCATGTACAAAAATAACTCGCACGACATGAGTGCAGAGGCGGATTTTAACATGTTGAGGCCCTAGGCAAAAATCAAGTTTTGTGGCCCTTTAAGTTTTTTTTTGTACTTGTGGCTCAATTTTCTAAATTTTGACGAAAGAAACAACATTTTGATAGACAAATATTTTGTTAGAAATTATGGACCATTTATATTATTTTTTTTCGTGATTTATTTCTTGCAAAACTATCAATTAAGGAGTCATAGTTGATTTTTTTTACTAAGTCAATGGCCATGATGGCTAAGTGATTTAATTTTATTCGGCCAAGTGACGTTCTAAGGTAGTTTTTGACCCGCTTAAGAATGCTAAATGATCTCTCACCAGACGCATTCGCAATTTGGATTGTTAAAAAAATTTGTAGGATTATTTCAACGTTTGGAAATGTTGATGTCAAACCTTCCAGAATTGACGCATACATTTCAGGCAGTGTTAATATTTTTTCCAATTTTACAAAATGAAGGAACTGCTCAACCTCATCTTTGAATACTAATGGATTTATGTCATCTTTATAGTTTTCAACTAAATTTGATACACACAGAGCAAATTTTTCTTCAAGCGAATCAAAATCAACAAATATTAAAAAGTTTTGTAATACCTCGTCATAAACTACATACCTTCTTTTTATTTCAGAGTGTAAAGTATCACAAATTAAGTAAAATGTTTTAACTATGAATAGTTCTTTCCCACGTAAAATTATGTCATTATCTGAAGTTTCATCGAATTGTATTTTTCTTTTCCTGTTTCGGTTTTTTTTCTGTTGAGTATTCTTCTTTCTCCATTTCGTGAAAATATGCATCATCAGTTCGAATACTGAGTATGAATGCTGATAAATATTTCAATAAATTAGTTCCTTGTTGTATGTTACATTCTTTGATTTGTAACGATTTATTGGTGGCAATAATTCTTTGCAATAGTGTATTCCAAAAAATCAATATCAGTGCCGTCTCTAAATCTTCAAAACTACTAAGTATGTAATTTTTTCGCCTGAATTTTTGTTATGGGCTTTTAGTATAAATTTCACCAAGAACGGTTCTTATGAAAGAAAAATTCTTTCGCACAGTTAATACAGCTTCAGCTCTGGATGACCGTCGAGTGTCACATATACGTTTTAAACTATGGCTTAATTTCCCATCTCTTTGTCGAAGAGGAAAAAAAGATGAATAAATTTTGAACAAAATCAAAGAATCTAATAGCTTTAGAACATTCTACAGCTATATTTCCAACTAAATTTAAATGTCCTGCGCAAAGCACAAAAACAGCATTTTTGCTGTAACTTTTAGTTTTACCTTGGAGACCGTTAAAAATGCCTGACATGCTCGAAGCATTGTCATACGTTTCTCCCCGGCAATTATTAATGTTCAACCCTAATTCGGACAAGCTGGACAAAATAGTTTTTTCTAAATATGTTGCATCAGGATGTTCGATCGGAATAAAACATATGAACCTTTATTGAATTTTTTGATCTAAATCTACATACATGATAATAATAGTTAACTGGTCAGTATGGCTAGCAGCAGGCGTGGAATCAACTATAAGAGCAAAATAGTTAGCTCGTTTTATTTAATCAACAATGGAGTTTTGTACGTTTTTGCCCATAAGTTCTATGAATTCATCACACGTGGTTTTAGATAAATAATTAACATGTCCAATTCCGCAATTACTGTATTTTTCTAAGTGAACCTTAAAAAAGTCATCAAATTCAGCCAAATAATCAATACGGCTGGGGAAAATTGCCTTTGGAAGAATTAGCATGTCCTCTAAACCCTAAGCCCAAACTTCCCAAAAGTCCAACTGTAGCAACGACTCGTTTTAATACCTCACGCCAATAAATTGCCTCTTTTTCTATTACTTCTACAAGTTTGGAATCGACACGACCACTTATTTTAGCACGACGAACATAAGCACACATACAACTTTTATGTTCTTTCGACTCATCATGTCTTTTCAAAACGTCTACAAAATTTTTCCAATCGGAATATCCTGAAACTAAAACATTAGATTTTTTACTAAATAGTTTACAAGCAATAAACAGATTTCGTTGTTTCGGAATAAATCAATCATTATCTTCGCTCTTGGGTTCCGTTTATTTTAGTCATATAAAAAAGGAACATCATTTAATTTTCGGTATATTTGTTAATCATTATTATCTTTATAACTGTTTAAGCCACCCTAATGCACCTTTTGTTTCCTATTCATTTTCTATATCCTTTCTTTTCGTTCTATTTCTTTTCTTGCTATTGCTTTCTCTATGTTCTTCTCTAGAACACTTTCACACCGGTCGGTTGGGCTCTTCAATATATTTATTGTACAATTTTTACTTCCAATAAATTTGTTAATCTTGTTAAATTTAAATACAAATTTCGTGTGTTTTAATATCCCATTAATTCACTTCTGAATTATACATGGTCCTTCGAGTCATAAAGTGATCCAACGCTTCAACGCACCACAAAAAAGTGCAACATCAACAATAATAACAAAAATCAACCACCACAAAATCACACACAAGAGCACGGCAAGTAGGCCCAAAGGAAAAAATTACCTCCCTTTTTTCCATATAAGTAAGTTCAAGTTCTTTTTCCCCCATAAATTCCACTTGTTACTATTTATATTTTAAGTTTTCCCATATTGTGTTTAAATTTTATATATTATTTTGTCAAATATTGGGTCGATCGTACAAATATTCTTTGTATGTACATAAAGTAAATAAGTTCCGTGTACAACAACAAATACACACTTATTGCTGTACAGAAAGTTCCTTGCTATTTTCTTTTGTGCTATATTCGTTTACGTCAAACGATCAACCAGTAAAAAAAATGTTGCACTGTGTGCCATATATTTAGTTACACTCTAACTGATTAAATTATGGATTTTTATATTATATATTTATTTTTATATTATATTTATATTTATTTATATATTTTTATTAAAAATATTATATATAATATATAAATATGTTGATTTTGTACAAAAACAAAAAATAAATATTATAATTTCATTAGCCCATACTATTTCTTCCATTCCGGTGCTAACTTTTGCCACAAAGCGACAAGCTTTTTTTTAATTTTTTAGGCCCTTATAAATCGGAGGCCTTAGGCAAATGCCTAATCTGCTTATAGGTAAATCCGCCGCTGCATGAGGGGATGCAAAAAAGCTCAGCCTTGGCCCTCCATGGGCTGTTTATTTTATTTATTTATTTTTTCGAAAACCGGCACAACAAAGTTTAAAACCTTATTAGCAGTACCGGCAGCATGTAGCGTAAACAAGATTAAATACGACTTATAATATATATTGCATGACATACAAATTTAAACTTTACTTTAAAATTAAACATTAAACATCTATTCATCTATTCGTAAAAAATTTTAATAACATGATATATTTCATTATTTCCTATTACAGCGAAGAAAGAAATAAAGCTAGTTTATTTTTGAATTGCACAGCATTATTACCAGATCTTAAACTATTAGGAAGCGCATTCCAAAGACGAACAGAGTGTACAAAAAACTGCCTTTCAGACGTTAAACAAGAAACACGTAAACAGTTAATCATATTAGTTCGATTGGCTATAGAAAAGTTTAATCTCGAAAACAAATAACTGGGTTCTGCATTACATATAGTTTTATGCAACAATAAAAGCGTTCGATAGTTCAGTAAGTTATCAAAGGTTAAGCCATGGATTCTTTTAGCATACTAGGAAACATGATCTCTTCGTTTTAGTCCAAACACATAACGAACAATGTTATTGAAAAGAATATTTAATTTATTTTTACTTAGACTATCACAATTTGCAAATATTTCGCAGCCATATAGCATTGTTGGTATGAGATATGCTTTAGCAAGTAGCATTCGTATATGAAGAGGAGTAAAGTACTGCGTCGTCCAAAGAACACGAAGCATGCTGTAGACTTTCCCAACCGTGTTACTTATGTGGTTATTCCAAGTTAGAGTTCTGTTGAAGGTTACCCCTAAATTTTTTGCAGAGTCTACGTATTCAATATTGCTTCCGTTTAATGAAAGGTTAGGGGCAGTGGAAATGTCAATGATTTTCTTCGCAATTACCAAGCACTTTGTCTTTGCTCGATTAAGGCTTAAGCCGTTTTTTATTGCCCAATTACCAATGTTTTCAAGAACACTATTCAGATTGTTGATGCAGTCATAGAGGTTCTCACGCTTACAGTTGACGTACAACTGGACGTCATCTGCGTACATATGGATCTTACAGTTTTTCAAAACACTAGGTAGGTCATTTATGTACATAGAAAAAAAAGGGGACCCAAGACAGAACCTTGAGGAACACCTCTTATAATGGGTAGAAAGACTGATGAACAGTTATTGGCGAAGACAGCTTGTGACCTATCGGAAAGATATGACGCAATAAGATTCGTCGCAGATGGCGAGAAGTCAAATAATTTAATTAGTTTTGTCTCCAAAATATTATGGTCGACTGTATCGAAAGCCTTGGAGTGGTCCAACAGAACTAAGAACCCAACTTTATTGTCACCTATGCTAGAACGTAAGTCTTCAATTACATCAATTAGAGCAGTAATACAACTATGTTTTTCCCTAAAGCCTGATTGCCTTTCAGTTATATAACTATTTTTACTCAAATGAGTGTTAATTTGTTGACATCTAACGCTTTGGATATAAATGGGAGTACAGCTATTGGGCGGTACTCATTATGCGATTTTGGTACTGGTATTATTTTAGCTTTCTTCCATTCTATCGGGTAAATTGACTTTGTGAGCACAGTATTAAAAATGTGAGTTAGATATGGGAGAATCTTCGGAAGCAAAATTTTCAGAAAAATAGGACTAGTGTCATCATACCCTAGAGCGTTCGATTTTATTGATGATACACTTTGCAGTACATCAGCCTGAGAAACACAATTGAAGCTGAAGCTAGAGTTGGCATTAAAAGAACTTTCAATAGTCTGGTAAACGTTTTGATTGACAGAAGGCATAGGTATATCAACAAATTTTTTGTTTAAATCCTCAACGTCTACGTTATCACAAGATTCGAATGATTTTCTACAAAGCCCTATATTGCGTATCTCACGCCATTTCTGCTTACTATTCACAACTGAACTACACTTGTCCCTATAATAATTACTTTTTGCAATTTTCACCTCTTTTACCACTGTCGAACGCAATATTTTAAATTCTTCATATAATTCTGGAGTTTTGAAGCGTTTCCAGCGATTATATGCATTATTGCGCATCAAAATCAGATGTTCAATAGTTCTGTTGAACCACGGACGTTGCTTATGGGTAGTTCTTTTTTGCTTAATAGGGACGAACTCGTTAAACAGATGATTGACATTGCTGCTGTGCCATTAAAAGAAAGAAAGAAAGAAAATAATGAATGAACAGGGTGCGCCATCTTTTATGTCGCTATGTGAATATTAAATAACTTAAAAAAATCGATTTCTATATGGAGTTATTTTTATTTAATTTGTTCCTTTACAATTTATTTGGACTAGTTTTTGAATAAACTTGTCGCCGTTATTAACCTTTTTGCTGCGTTTTCCATGACTTTTTCGAGCATCTCGGGCGGTATAGTGATGATTTCGGCACGAATGTTTGCCTTGAGCTCGTCAATGGTCTAAGGCTTGCTGGCGTAGACTTTGCTTTTCCAATAACTCTTCAAAAGAAGACCGAAGGGGTCAAATATGGTGATCTTGATGGCCAGTCAATGTCGTAATTTTTTTACACAACACGTCCAGATAATTTTCGTAGCAGAAACTGCAGTGTTTAATTAGTAGTGTGGCATGGCGCACCGTGTTATTGAATCCAGTAACCGACCAGACCTTTTTCATGTCTGTATGGGCCAATATAATGAGCCAAAATCATCCCGATATTGATTTCCACCGACTTCTCTGAAAAAAAATGTCTCAATGATAGCTTTGGATCTTTTTGGTCATGCAATGGTGTTTCGTGGATCAATGTGGATTCTCCATTCCCCAAATGCTGCAATTTAGCTTGTTAACGGCGCCAGGGAGTGTGAAATTTTTTCATCAAAATTTTCAAAAATCAGGTTCAAAATAGCATGTTGTCGGATCGGGCTGAAATTTTGTACATTATCTCTATTTATCAGTACAACAGTTCTGTGAATTACATCGCGCAATGGACACAACCATATTTATATAGTGAACATTAAAATGTCAATATATTCTATAGTATGTACATTTATAAGTAAATTCAAAACACATATGTAAACTTTCAAAGTATTGAGTCATATAAATAGTATTGGTGTTGGTACCCACAAATCTGGCAACACTAGTCCATTTATATCAAAAGAGCAAATGTTTGAAAGGTAGCATTTCAGGCTACATTTTATGTGAAGAGTGAAATGAGTGAAATATCTGAAGAAATACGTTATGTAATACTTTATTACTATAGAAAAAAATAAAATTAATCATAACTATTAAAATATATAAGTTTTAATTTAAGAAATTTTCTTAATTCTGTTTTTTTCATTTTGTTTAGGTTCGTAGTAACCAGATTCTCTCGAAATTGTTCGTGCCGAATGCAGAAGTCTCTGGTTTCGAATATCTGTATGTCTGCATTCTAGAGCATCTTCTAAAAGTAAACCAGTAGGTGAAATTTTCTATTATATCACAACCGTGTACGAGGAGTGTATGTACTGCGGCCGGCATCCAGTACCATGATAATGAAGGTAATACGTATTAATTTCTGGTTTCTTCCAGTTAAATATTCAGGTTGTATGATCTCAACAGGTGAAATTTTCCACTTGCCGGTCTGAGGACTCGGCAATGGTATGAAGTTAACTAGAAACTTGGCAAATCTCGTATATGTGTTGTTGTGCTGATGCGAGTTGTTTTCTTTCCACGGAGGAAAGATTTTCAGGCAAATTTTCAAGTAAATTTTCTACCCTTCTCTTTCCTTGCGAAGCTGGGAATTCGGCAACCTCAATGACTGCCTGGCGCTGTATAATTTGAGAATCTTCATCCGGACACTGTGATATAAGTATTGATGCAATTATTGGCACTAATGAACTCAACTTTACGAGTTGTTTTTCAATGAAATTCAAATTCGGTTGTGCCTTAAGTTGCGAGAGTTGCACTCTCGCGATCACTCGGTGATGGTTTTTGGGTTTTTTTCAGGATAACAAAATCTGAATTTTGTTGGACCTCCTTTATTCAACGAAGTCTACATTCTCGTTGTCTCTCAGCCTCAGTTTTTGATGGAAATGTTATCGTAAAACAATCGCCATCTATCAATCAAGTTTGATTCTTACTCGTGGATACATGTGGATGTATATGTGCTGCCCATCATTTATGTTTATTAATATGCATCCTCATTTTTTTCTTACTTGACTGATAGAGGGCGCTGACATTCATTTCCGTGACAATTTTTGCTGCGACGATCGTCTTTTACCCCCGATTCTAAAGAAGTAAACTGTATTTCGCCTAAAAGCAACTCTGCAACAAGCTCAATGCAACCAGCAGACCGAGCACGAAAGAAAAATGAGAAGCGCCGAACAGCGAACATCTAATAAATGTACATAATCACGGCCTAAGAAAATTTTATTTTTATAGGACGACAAAATAAAATCGAGGAAGGAACCCTTTTTTTCCAATTTTGAACATCTCTGTGTCGCTGGGTAAAACTATACGCTCTGTCGAACCCAATCATTGGCGCCATTTCTTCACATTTAGTTTTGTCAACAATATTCAGTTCATAAACAATCAAGTTTCATACAACAACATTTTTTTTTCGTTCGTAAAAATGTAGAATTTTGTATCTACAAACTACGATACGCCGACATCATTGATTTTCTGTTTCCAATTGAAGAAATCTGCTTTGGAATCTGATCGAATGCTTGTTCAATAAGTTTAAAAGTGGCGATTTTGATGTGAGAAATGAAGAACGTGGAAGAAAAACTTTGAAGATGGCGAATTGCAAGAACAACTTGCAGAACAATTAACTGTGACCCAACAATGCATTTCTCAATGTTTAAAAGCCATGGGATTGATTTTGAAGGTAGGAAAGTGGAAAGATGGCTGCCGCATGAATTGACTGAAAGACAGCAAGAAAATCGAAAAACCACCTGTAAAATTTTGCTCGCCAGGTACAAAAGAAAGTCATATCTTCATCGAATTTTTACGGGCGATGAAAAATGGATCTATAATGGAGAATCCCAAACTTAAACGATCATATGTTACGCCCGGTAAACCGGCAAAATCGACAGCAAAACCAAATCGCTTCGGAAAGAAGACAACGCAGACTCGGGAATTGCTAGATTCGTACAACTGGGAAGCCCTCCCCATGCGGCTTATTCACCAGACTTGGCTTCATCTGACTAACACTTATTTTCATCAATGGGGCACGCACATGCTTAGCAGCACTTCGATTCGTACGAAAATGTGAAAAAATGGCGCGACGACTGGTTTGACTCAAAAAAAAGAACAGTTTTTTTGGCGAGACATTCACAAATTGCCAGACGAATGGAAAAAATGTGTAGCTAGCAATGGCCATTACTTTGAAGATTGAAAGCAATACCATTTTTCTTAAAGAAACGTGTATTTTCTTAAAAAAATACCGGTTTCATAACTGTACACCTGGTAAACCCATATCATAGAAAAGTGCCAAAGCTTTCGAAACAGATAAGAATTTGAAGTTGAATAATGTATTTGTTATGCACAGAACTAGTAGCTTCCACAATCTCTTCAAGAGATTTCGACGAAACAAGGTCTTGAATTTTTCGTCTTTTTGTGATATGAGAGCAATCTTTGAAGGCTTGTTTTGGTCCAACCCGACCTATGCATTGTACCTAATGTTATTTTCAATATAGATAAGTATACACATACTTTATATAAAGGGTGATTTTTTGCTACTTGGTTTTTGACGTTTATATTTCTGACAGTTCACGCGTGATTCTTGACATGTGTCAAAGTAAAAAATGCTCAGTTTGGTTTGCCATTTCATCATGAATACGTAGAATTACGCCTGAACAACTTTTCCAAATTATTGAAATTTATTATCAAAATTCGTGCTCTATGAAAAATGTGCATTATCGCAAAATTGTCTTCAGCGACGAGGCTCGTTTTTGCCTCAATGGATTGCCGTATTTGGAGTGAAGACCAGGAAGAGGTGTATGTATCCCGAAAAATGCACTGTTTGGTGCGATTTATGGGCAGGTGGCATCATTAGGCCGTACATCTTCAAAGACGATGAAGGTCGCAACGTTACGGTCAATGGAGAAAGGTACCGTTCAATGATAACAAAATTTTTTTTCGTCGAAAATGCAAGAATTGGACTTGGCCGACATGTGGTTCCAACAGGACGGTGCCACATGCCACATGCCACACTGCACGCGAAACCATACAGCAATTGAGAGGCGAATTTAATGAGCAGTTAATCTCACGTTGTGGTGCTGTCAATTGGCCACCAAGATCGTGTGATTTGACCCCGTTAGACTATTTTTTGTGGGGCTATGTTAATTCTCTTGTCTATAGAGACAAGCCAAACACGATTGCTGCTTTGGAAGCCAACATTGAATGCGTCCTTGGTAAGATTCCGGCCGTAATGTGTGAAAAAGTTTGCCAAAATTGGACCTTCAGAATGGACTATTTGGCAGGAATTGATTTATCGATCCAAATTCATTCACTTTTGTAAAATTTCTGCTTTTATTTTGAAAACCAAGCTCTTAAAAAATCATCCTGTATAACTGCCACTGCTTGTAGTTGACGTGAAATCAGTATCAAGCCAATCCGAATATTTCTGGTTAGTCTTCACTTACATCACGTTTATTTAAAAAAAAAAATTTTTCTCAACTATCTCACTATGCCTTTTGCTAGTAGATACACGAAACATCGAAAAAAAATCAAGTACTTTTACAGGAAATAGCACTGAAAAAAGTTTTAAAAAAATAAAAAATTAAATAAGTAACTGTACAGGCTTTTATGCGTTGTTTGAAAATAAAAATAGAAATGCGTTTATATGTGTATGTTTTTTGTCCTCCAATGCTTATGCTTTAGTTAAGAAATCTTTATACAAATTTATTTCAATATAGAAAAAGAAAACAATTTTTCTACACAGCACCACCTCTTGGCAGGCAAAGGTACTTTTTCTTTTTCCTTCCTAACCCTTTCGTTGGCGCTACATGCGGTCATAGTCGACATTGATAAACTGAAGTTCAATGTGGTAAAGGTATAACACTTGCCACAATGGCTGTCTATTTCTTTATCGGTGTCTTGTAATTGCACCTATCAGTCTTCCTTCCAATCAACACAATGCTCTGCATTCACAGGGGTACACCCTATTTCTAGAGCTGAAAGAATGAGCGGGTATAAACTGAAAAACACAAACGTGGGGCACAAACAAATGGCGATTGTTTTACGATAAAATCTCCAGCAAAAAAGGAGGCCCAAAAAAATCCAGATTCTGCTGTGTGTTGACTGTAATAAAAAAAATATCGGGATTTTTTTATATGTATGTTTACAATGTAAACAAATAAATAGTATTGCCAGATAGGAAAATTCCAAATTTTTTTGTAAGTTTACTTCTTTCAAATCGTTTTTATATTTACGAGGGGATAAAAGATGGGGGGGCCTGGGGCGTAGGACACAAGGTAAAGTTCGTGACAGTCGCAGGTGCGTCCATGGTCTATCCTTGCGCTTCTACGTTTCAAGTCGACACACAGCCTCCTCGTGGCGTCCCCTGTGTGCGGCGGGCTTCTCCATGGCCTTGAATGAATGGTTGTGCGTCGGGCTTGGAACCCACCACGTTAAAATACCCGCCAATGAATCCTCCAAATAAGCCTCGGATAACGAACACCTCTAATGTTGACGACTCCCGCAAACGCCCAAAGGACAACGATTTACGGATATGCACCTGGAATGTCCGAACCCTCTACAGGGAAGGTGCCTCTATCCAGCTGGTGGATGTCCTCCAAAAATATAGAGCTGACATCACCGCTATACAGGAAATGCGATGGACGGGACAGGGTTGCTCCAAAAGAGCATCCTGTGATATCTACTACAGCTGTCATGCGTCGAGACACGAATTTGGTGTTAGATTTGTGGTTGGGAAGAGACGGCGTCATCTAGTCTCGAGGTTCACGGCGGTGAACGAGCGCCTAGCCACTATCCGCATCAAGGCAAAATTCTTCAACATCAGCCTAATTTGTGTCCATGCCCCGACGGATGAGAAGGATGAAACGACCAAAGATGACTTCTACGAGCTCTTCGACAAAGCTTATGAGCATTGCCCCCGCCACGATGTTAAAATCGTGTTAGGCGACTTTAATGCCAAGGTGGGCAAGGAGAGTCTCTTTGGTCCGACGATCGGAAAATTCAGTCTCCACGACGAAGCCACCGATAACGGTATGAGACTGATCGACTTCGCCGCGGCACGAAACATGACAGTTAGTGGTACCAGATTCCAACATAAAGATATCCATAAGGCCACTTGGCTGTCCCCTGATCAAAACACACGAAACCAAATTGATCACGTTGTGATCGACGGAAGGCACGCTTCCAATGTACTAGACGTACGCACAATACGTGGCGCAAACATCGACTCAGACCACTACTTGGTTGCAGCCAAGGACTGCACACGTATATGTGTAGCAAATCGCGTACGGATAGGTACAAAGAGAAAGCTGGATGTCGAAAAGCTCCAATCACAACAGACAGCCAAAGCCTTTGCCAACCAACTTGCACTTCTCCTTTCGCAAAACACCCCTCAACTTGATGATATATGCGCGCAGTGGACGCACATTTCCCGCTCTATGCGTACGGCTGCCGAAGAGGTGCTAGGCTACCACCGTCGACGGAGAAATATGTGGTACGACCAAGAGTGTCGCGATGCTACTGAAGCAAAAAACGCAGTCTACAGAGCCACCCTGCAGTCAGTTGCTGGTGACAAATATCCAGGGCATAATGAGATTATGGAGGGAGCACTTTTCGCAGCTGCTTAATGGTGATGACGGCAATAATCCCGCCACTGCGGAATCCACTCCGGAAACCCCAATAACTGACGGCGTTGAAGTACCGCCGCCAGACTATGAGGAGGTCTTAACAGCCATTGCTCGGCTGAAAAACAATAAGGCTGCAGGTGCAGATGGCCTGCCTGCTGAGTTGTTTAAGACCGGAGGCGAAGAGCTCAAAAAACGCATGCATGAGCTTCTATGCAGAATATGGTCAGATGAAAGCATGCCAAGTGATTGGAACCTCAGCGTACTCTGCCCAACCCATAAGAAAGGTGATACCACGATCTGCGCCAACTACCGTGGGATCAGCCTTCTTAATATTGCATATAAGGTTCTATCGAGTGTACTGTGCGAAATACTGAAGCCCATCGTCAAAAAACTGATTGGACCTTATCAGTGTGGCTTCAGGCCTGGTAAATCCACCATCGACCAGGTATTCACACTACGCCAAATCCTGGAAAAGACCCGAGAAAAACAGATCGACACCCATCATCTATTTGTCGATTATAAAGCCGCCTTCGACAGCACGTTTAGGGATCACTTGTACGCCGCAATGTCTGATTTTGGTATCCCTGCAAAGCTCATTCGTCTTTGCAAAATGACACTGACCAACACCACCAGCGCAGTGAAAATTGGGACAGACCTCTCCGCACCATTTGATACCAAAAGATGTTTCAGACAAGGTGACTCCCTATCGTGCGACTTCTTTAACCTTATGCTGGAGAAAATAATTCGAGCTGCGAACATCGACATCTCTGGCACTATCTTCTACAAGAGTGTCATGCTGCTAGCATACGCTGATGATATTGACATCATTGGCAAAAACGCTCGAGCAGTCAGTGCAGCATTCTCCAACCTGGAAAGGGAGTCTCGTCGTGTGGGTCTAGTGGTGAACGAGGACAAAACGAAATACCTTGTGTCAACAAACAAAGAGTCACGGCGTCTTGGACAAAATGTCACTGTTGACAACTACACTTTTGAAGTCGTCAAGGATTTCGTTTATCTAGGATCCAGCATAAACACCAACAATAATGTCAGCCTTCAGATCAAGCGGAGACTAACTCTTGCCAACAGGTGTTACTACGGGCTCAGTAGGCAATTGAGAAGTAGAGCCCTCTCTCGACCGACGAAAATAACGCTCTATAAGTCCCTCATCCTTCCCGTCCTAATGTATGGCGCAGAGACGTGGACATTGACCATCAATGATGAGAAGCTGTTAGGAGCGTTCGAGAGGAAGATACTCCGTAAGATCTACGGTCCAGTATGCGTTTACGACGTGTATCGAATAAGATGGAACGATGAGCTGTATGAGCTGTACGCCGACACTGACATAGTCAAGCGTATAAAACTCAAGCGGCTTCGCTGGCTGGGTCATGTTGAGCGAATGGAAGAAAGCGCTCCGGCTATAAGGGTGTTTTATTCGAACCACGGTGGAGAAACACGCAGAAGGGGACGTCCTAATCTCCGTTGGAAAGACCAGGTGCAGGGCAACCTGACTGCACTTGGCCTTATCAACTGGCGCCAGCGCGCGCATAGCAGAAGTGACTGGCGGAGCTTTGTGGAGGCGGCCAAGACCGATCATCGGTTGTAGCGCCAGCTAAGTAAGTAAGTAAGGATAAAAGATGATCGTGGTAAAAAAAATTATCACGGAAATGATGGGCAGCGCCCTCTAGCAATCAAGTATGAAATAAATTAGGATTCATATATACTTATACATATATACAATATATATATGGGCAGCACATATGCATCCACGAGTATGAATCAAATTTGACATTTCAAAAAAAAATTTCACAATTCAAACAAAAATCGTTTGAAATTTCTAGAGCTGAAAGAATGTTTTACGATAAAATCTCCAGCAAAAAAGGAAGCCCAACAAAATTCAGATTCTACTATCCTGAAAAAAACCCAAAAACCATCACCTAGAGATCGCGAGAGTGTAGACTTCGCAAGCAACTTAAGGCACAACCGAATTTGAATTTCATTGAAATACCACTCGTAAATTTGAGTTCATTAGTGCCAATAATTGCATCAACAACTATATCACTGTGTCCGCACGAAGATTCTCAGATTATACCGCGCCAGGCAGTCATTGAGCTTGCCGCATTCCCAGCTTCGCAAGGAAAGAGAAGGGTAGAAAATTTACTTGAATATTTGCATGAAAATCTTTCCTCCGTGGAAAGAAAACAACTCGCATCAGCACAACAACACATAGACGAGATTTGCCAAGTTTCTAGTTAACTTCATACCATTCGCGAGTCCTCAGACCGGCAAGTGGAAAATTTTCCACCTATTGAGATCATACAACCTGAATAATTTGATAATAATTATTATAATGATGATGATGGTTAGATTATAATTATAATAATGAAATAAATAACTTCGCATGCTTTGAGTATGAATATTTTGATGGAGATGATGATTTTGCAGAGGGCTTTGCATGCATTGTAAATGCAAACGATCAAAATAAAGTTAATCCAGATGTAGTACACCTGGGATCAGAGAATCATCAAATTGAACTATACAAGGCTTATCGTTTGCATAAATCAGCAATCAACAATTCCTTCGGCATGTCTGCGATAGACTCTTAATAAACCTAACCTGAAAACCCAAAACGTAAATGTTCTGAAGAGGTAAACTTCTGTAGTTCGTCCCTCTGAAGCACGCATTTTGTTTTTTTTTTGTAATATGCATTACAAAATTATAGAGTGATAATTTGGGTTTGGAAATCGGCTTAAAAAAAATCTTAAAATCTTATAAACTATGAAAATTTAATTTGAATTTAATTGAATTAAAGTTGAAAAACTGTTCAAATCTTCAAAAAAAAAAATCGAATTAGGAAAAAAAATTAGATTTCTCTTAATTCAAGTATTATCTTTCATATACTAATAATTGGATTATAACTTAGTTTTCATTATTTTTGTCCAAAAGTGAAACACTGTGCGACACCTCATCTACAAGCGGTCGTGGTACCTCCCATACAAATTAAATGTTCAAAGAGCGGCAGTTCTAAAACAGTTAAACAAAACTCGATACTTGTCACTGAAATAATTTCTTAAGCAGCCATTCTGAAAATTGTCAACATTGGGCAATTGAGCCACACCTACTTAAAAAAAAAAGTGAAATTTCAAATAAAACTAGTGAAGCAAATGGAACTAAATTTGTTATACATCGTCAAAATATCTTCAAAAGTAACTGATGAGAAATGTATCTTCATTGGGAAATCCAATTCTATTCCTACTGCCCATACAAAATTTTATATAGTGAGTCAGCGATAACAATGAAATATGTATGACGCGCAAAACCATTACAAATTTAACCGGCTTTTCAACTTGTTTTCGGGTCTTTTTAGAAATTAATTGAATGCTTTCAAAAAGGGTTAGACGTAATTTGAAAGCCGGACACATTGTATAGATGTTAAACGGGTTAAAATATAAATCCTGAGGACTAAGCTCTGCGTGCATATTTCATAAATAAGTGTTGTTTTTGGTAGAATACTATCAAAATTGGTAACTTTTGCTTGGTAACTATAACTTTTCTTCCAATTTGAGAGAAAATATAAGTCTTGTGATTTTCGATTTCTTATGTATTACTAATATTAGCCATTAAAATGCTTTGACTAACAACAAATCTCGTTTTTTTCACATGCTATATGTACTGTGTAATAGCAAAATCAATGTTTTGAGTTATTACAACAATCACATGACTTCACAGAACAAGCAGTAGTAGAAATGGATAAATTTTATAAATAATAAAGGCTAATTTTCATAAAACTTTTGGGACAAAATGAAGTTAATAACTAAACAAAATAAATATTCTGACTTTGGTATTTTACATCCCTAAATAAATGCATAAAGTAGCAATAAACACACTCAAAGTCTATAAAAGTTGGTCCTCCATTTCACAAACTCACCTTACCGAATGATTTAAAGTTTCAATGGAGGAGTAACAGTTTTTGCCTTTGTGCCTTTTCGCATCGAAATTGCGGAAGGTATATTCTGCAAAAACTCAAACAGCAATTACAATTTTCCTACATATGTATGTTTGTAGAGTTATTCAAAATATATATACATATTCCAATTTGTTTCACTACGGCAATATACTGTTTCCGTTTGTTACTTCCTTACATACGGTTTTTGCGTCTTCCG